>CM059189.1:95831506-95883833 GCA_030323885.1 Branchipolynoe longqiensis | reverse complement strand
AGGAGAGGGAGCAGGAGGAGAGGGAGGAGAGGGAGGAGAGGGAGGAGGAGGAGGAGAGGCAGGTGTAGAGAGGAGGGGCAGGGGGTGAAGAGAGGAGGAGGAGGAGTTGAGAGAAATGGAGATGGCGAGGAGGTGAGGAAAAGGCGACACCGAGTCATTGTGGGCGCATTAGTGCTGCCTTATGAGGTATTACGCCCGAGCCCCCCCCCCATCTCCTCCCCTCCAATCGACCCCACCCCGTCCTCCCCACAGCCACACTCACCCACCACCACCACGCCCGCCGCTTCACCGCCGCAAGTCGAGTGTGCAAAAACGGGTTTTCCGCCCGAGTGACCCGCGCTTTGCCGCTCCACTGACGCTGGCTGCCAGCAAGCAGCACGTCGTTGTCCTTTCACACAGACGGCAGAGGGCGGGTTCCCAGTGGCACCACCAGTGACCCCCGCATTCCCGCCGCCGTCGACGCCTTCCCGCCCTCTCCGCTGCCCGCCTTCCCGCCAGTGCAACTCGCCCTCTATGCCGCTGCCCGCTCTCCCCTCGCCCTCCCGCCGCTGCCACCGCCACCGCCCGCTCTCCCCTTGCCCTCCCGCCGCTGCTCGCTCTCCCCTCGCCCTCCCGCCGCTGCCACCGCCCGCTCTCCCACCACTGCCACAACCCGCTCTCCCGCCACTGCCACCGCCCGCTCTCCCTTCGCCATCCCGCCGTTGCCACCGCCTGCTCTCCCCCCCGCCTTCCCGCCGTTGCCATCCGCCCTCTACGCCGTCGCCCGCTCTCTCCCCCCCCTACCCTCTACGCCACTGCCGCCCGCTCTCCTGCCGCTGCCGCTGCCACCCGCCCGCCCCCCGCCCGCTTCCCACCCCCACACAAGCCCTCCCGCTGCCTCCCGCCCTTCCCGCCATCACCGTCACGCCTTCCCCCGCCAGTGCAACTCGCCCTCTATGCCGCTGCCCGCTCTCCCCCACCCCCACCCAGCCGCCGCAACCAGCCAACCGCTCCCCCTCCGCCCCGCTGACCCGCCTCCCCTCGACCAATCGAACCCCGCTGCCACCGACCCTCTCCACTCGCCCGCATCTCACCCCTTCCGCCCTCCCCGCCACTGCCACCGCCCGCTCTCCCCTTCGCCCACCCCCCACTGCCACCCCCTGCTCTCCCCCCCCATTCCCGCCATTGCCATCCGCCCTCTACGCCGTCGCCCGCTCTACCCCCCCACCCCCTACCCTCTACCCCACCGCCCCCCCCCTCTCATCCCGCCGCCGCTGCCAACCCCCCCCGCCCCCCCCCCCCCCCCCCCCCACCCTCCCAGCTGCCGCCGCCCCCCCCCCCCACCACCACCCACCGTGCCACCCACACGACCTCCACCGCCCGCCCCCTCACCCCGATCCCTCACGCCTTCCCCTCCCCCTCCGACACCCCCCCCCCCCCACCCCTGCCACCCACCACGCCCCCCCCCCCCCTCAACCGCCTTCCCGCCCGCCTCCCCTCCGATCCCCCCCCCCCCCCCTGCTGCCAGCGCCGCGCTGCCACACCCAGCCCGCACCCCCCCCCCCCTACTCCCCGCTGCCACCCAGTCGCCACATGCACGCCATGCCGGTACCATATGGGACCGAAGCGGTGCTCCGGTGTCCTCGCGCCGTGTCGGGCGTGTTGGCCTTTTGTTCCGGGAATTGGTGGCCTGTTGTTGTTACACGTCTCAATGCTTGGGACCGCTCCGGTGACCGCATTTACATATGGCCGCCCAGTCACCTGACACTCCTTTACGGAAAGCGAATGCGCCTGACATATGTTTAGTTAGTTTAGTGATGATTGCTTACAGATGCGTTGTCCGATGAAAGCATCAGATTTTCAAAACTAAAGCAATTATCTAGATTCGACTATACCTTATCTAACTTTGATACTGGTTCAATTATTAAACAGTAGTCGTCACATAGAATCAGAAGGGAATACTGAGGCAAGTTAGGAGAATATGTTACTGCAGAAGCCTATGGTGTCAAGAGTGTTGGCATACTTGCCAAATTAACTTTGCATGTTTGCACTTCAAATATCTCAAAAGTTTAAAATAAAGGTTACTTCAAACAAAAGTAAAGTATATTATAGTGATCTGATGCACTTATTTCAAACAAAAATCACAGAAATTCAAAAGCGTCGGACTATGCAACATTAAAGTTGCATAGTCCAATAGTTTTGAGTTTCTGTAATTTTTCTGAGATAAATATATCACTATTAGTATTAGATCGATCACTAGTATCTACTTTACATTAGGTTAAAGTTACTTTTATTTTAAATGGTAAACTTTTGAGATATTTGAAGTGCAAACAAGGAAAATTAGTTTTAGCGAGCTTGCCAAAACTCTGACACCATACACCTCTACAGGAAAATGTTCTATAAAATTGACTCAGTATTCCCTTCTATGCAGAATCAAATGTTCAATAAGTGCATCGGTATCTTAAGTTAGATAAGTAAAAACCAAATCTAGATAATTGTTTTGGTTTTGAAAATTTCATATTTCATCGGACTATGCAACTTTAATGAAAACACCCCTCCCGACTGCCCCCCCCCCCTCCCCCCTCACTCATCCCTCCCTCTCCCTGTCTGTCTTTCTCTCTTTCTCTCACTCAGCCCCCCCCCCCTTTCTCTCACTCACCATCTCTTTCTCTCACTCATCCTCTCTTTCTGAAGTTTTTCACTCATCCTCTCTGAAGTTTCTCACTCATCCTCTCTTTCTCTCACTCATCCTCTCACTCATCCACTCTCTCGTTCTCTCATCCCCTCTCCGCTCATCCACCCTCTCTCTCTTTCTATCTCTCATCCCCTCTCCGTCGCTTACACACACACCGCGCGCGCGCGCGCACACACACACACACACACGTACATGCCCACGCCCACGTATCATTCATTCGCTGCGCGCGACAAGGGCGACCAATATATCACCGGGGTTTTAATGACTGCAATTACCAGCGGAGGGAGCAATCAATTTAAGTCGCTACCACCGGGGAACAAGCTGCATCCCAAAGAGTAATCGCCGCGTGACAATAAAAAAAAAATTAAAATAGAAAAAGGACGCCAGCCACACCCACCCGCAATCTCTTGAATGGCAAATAATGGCACTCCCCCTCACGCCCCCTCGTGGCTGATTTCTAAACAAACACCTTTGAGATTCCCACAGCCCAAGGATGCCTGCTTACCGATACGGCTGGGATAGCATCGGGAGGTCCCAGGTGCACTAGCGATTCGCCGACTGTCGACAGCGACGCCAACATTACTGTTAGGGAATATATTATATTCAGAACGCCCGCAAGGAATAAAGTATGCTCCCTCCCTGAAGACACTCTGACCTTCTCGGGTGGTAATTAATTGTATTTCAACTTTGCGATGTGATGTGTGGGTATGTGTGTGGGTGGAAAGGGTGAGGGGGGGGGGGGGGTATTTCACGGTGCGTACACATGTGAAGACTCGCCGTGAATATGGCCTATGCTGCCGACACGGCGGAAAGCAACCACCAATCAATTAATCAGGTGAAGATATGCAATTCAAGGCTATTTCAAGGCTATTTCAAAGACTATATCAAGGCTATTCAAGGCTGTTTTTTCAATAGGAATTCCAGGACTATTTTCATTTGGATTTCATGGGGGGCGAATGGCGATTTGGGAGTATTTTAGATCAGAGGAGACAGTTTAATGGATTTCAAGGCTTTTCAAGACTAATTACCCAAAATAGGTTCAATTCAAGGCTTTTCAAGGCCTTGAAATGGGTCCAATGAAGTCCAAGACTATTCGAGACTTTTCAGACCACGTACGGACCATGGTATTTTTTTAATGGTTTACATTTGGTGGTTGCTGTTGGTAAAAAAGGTACGCCTGGAACGGGGCCCGGCTGACTTACGGCCGGCGACGGGCCGGGCCGGGCAGGCGACGAGCCGGCCTTGTCCCCGTCCGGCCGCCGTAACCCGACCCGGCCCCCTCCCCCTCGCCGCGGCTCGCCTCCCCACCCCCCGCCAGACCACCGCCCCCCACCACACCCCACCCCACCCCGTCGCCGCGACCCCGCCACACCTGACGGTTCCCACGTCACGTGCCCCCGCCGTCAGAGGCCGCCAGGGGTTAAAAAGACATCAATATGGTTACCCGACTAGGAAAGAGGGGGTGTGGAGGGGGGCGCGTGTGTGATGTGTGTTGTGTGTGGTACTGCCCACCTTACCCCCTCCCCCCGTAACGGGGGGAGGGGGTAACATCGGCCTGTGGGAGGGAGTCTGTGTGTGTGTGGGGGGGGGGGGGGGGTGATACTGACATTAGGGTGGCGTGGGAGTGGTGGTGGTAGTGGAGGGGGGAGAGGGGGAGACCGCGTACCGGCGCGTGCAGGTGTCCCTTCCTCCCGCTCCTGCTCGTCGACACTCGCCGGGAATTGTTGGCAGACTCAATCGAGTATTATTAAAAACCGATACAAGAAGAGCAAGTATTTAGCAAGGCCGCTGGCAGTAATGAAAGGAATGGCAAACAATCAGTCAAACACTTTTTTGTTTGTTGGCTCACACTTTTATAATGCGCGCGTCTGACGTAATAAATGCACACCAACAAAGAAGAAGACGAAATAAATATTAAAAAAAGAATCATGATTGAACTCATATTAAATTTTAAGTTATTGAATTGCCACAAGTGCAAATTAAACCCACACTTTAAACAACAAAAAAGCACACCCATCCCTACCTGATGAGTTTGAGGACTGTTGGTGTGATATTTCAAGTGTGTGTTTGGGGGTGGGTGGGAGGTGGGGGGAGAGGAAAGAAATTGACCAGCTCAGGAGTGAGTGGGCCACTCTGCGCACGACGTGTACGTCACCTGTTCACCCAACACCCTCTTGTCTCCTCCGACACCCACATCCACACTCAGACACCCACCCACACTAGACACACCCACACCTACACACACACCCAACACCCACACACACCCTGCACACTCACCCTTCACACTCACCCTGCACACTCACCCTTCACACCCACACCCGCTCCACAACTCTCCTCCCGCACACCCACACTCGCACCCACAGTCACATTCACACTCACACCCACACCCACACCAGTGTGGAGTTCAGCAGGATGTGGAGGAGAGATGTGGTGTGGGTGTGGGTGCAGGTGTGGGTTGATTGTTGGAGTTTTATGCCGAGGCAACATCTAAGGTCATATCAGGACACGTACCGACTTGTGACACTGACAGTGCACACTCATGGTGACTTAATAGTGCTACCCCAGTGGGAAATCAGGCCACGGGCACCTGACATCCCACCTCAGTCACATTACCCTGACACTGAGCTTGCCAGTCCTTGCCCTGTCCTATTAATGCAGAGTGCCAGGCTAGGAAGTGACAAGTACCAATTTTGCAAGTCATTGGTTTGACTCGACCGGGAACGGAACTCCCGACCTTCCGCCTGGTAGAACCAGATGGGATGGCCAAATGAGTTAGAGCATCCGTCTCCCTGTGTTAGTAGATCATGGGTTCGAACCCTGGTTGAGTCAAACCACTGACTTATAAATTGATACTTGTCACTACCTAGCATGACTCTCTGCATTATTAGGATATGGCAAGGACTGGTTGTCAGCTCAGTGTCAGGATAATGTGACTGATTGGGATATCAGGTCATGGTGCTGGCGGCCTTGTCTTCCAGTGAGGCAGCACTATAAAGTCGCCATGAGTGCGCACTGTCAGAAGTCAGTACCCATCCTAATATGAACTTAGATGTTGCTAGGACATAAAACAACAACAAACAAACCCACCAGGTAGGTGTGGAAGTCAGCAGGATTTGGGAGAGGAGAGGTGTGGTGTGGGTGTGGGTGTGGGTGTGAGTGTGTGTGAATGTGACTGTGGGTGCGAGTGTGGGTGCGAGGGAGGAGAGTTGTGGAGCGGCTGTGGGTGTGAAGGGTCAGTGTGCAGTGTGTGTGTGTGTGTGTGTGTGTGTTGGGTGTGTGTGTGTGTTGGGTGTGTGTGTGGGTGCCTAGTGTGGGGGGTGTCTAGTGTGGGTGGGTGTCTGAGTGTGGATGTGGGTGTCGGTGGAGACAAGAGGGTGTTGGGTGAACAGGTGACGTACACGTCGTGCGCAGAGTGGCCCACTCACCACCGGAGTCAGTCTCGCCCGCCGCGAGAACTCGGCGAGAAGTCGACGAGAACCAAACACGGCACACGCGCCGACACCGGACCCGGCGGCCGTCATGCCCCGCGCCGGTCGACGCACTGCATCGAACGCAGTGCTTGTGTGAGCACTCAAATCAACTTGTCCGTGCAGGTCTGTCGATGTGCTCATAATTAATCTCTTGGGGAAATATAAAACCTTTTCTTCCCTTTCTTTCTAAAAAAAACCCACCAGACCCTACGCCTTCAAACAAAAACCTACTACTTGCTGGTCGAGCTCCCCAAAGCAGCCAGCCATTTATTTACATTATATATGTATGTGCTTTATAATCATTATAGGAGTATAATTAATCGGAAGCAACTCAACTCAACACCAGCTCCTTCTATACTCCACCCTCAATAATCTACTGTAGGGTGGGTTTTTTTTGTATATATTATTGGTCACTAACTATTATATATATGAATCAGCCTCACGAAAATGGGCCAATTGGTGGTTTATTTAAGATGTCGACGTCGCAATTCTTAAAGTGTAGTGCATTCCTTTGTTTTATATTAAATTATCCTAGAAACAAATAAGGTTGTTGTATTTTCTCTACCTTTACATTCAGGATAAATTTAAGAACTTTGCAACACCTCTGTCAATGATAAACTATAAGTGTGCCGATCGACGCCGACATCCAATGATCGATGCCGACAACTTCCCCCAATTGGCCTCTTTTCGTGATCCGGACTCATATACATACACACACATCAATTTTACTCATCTGTGGGCGAGTTTGAAGCAAGAGTCACAGAGTGCCGCATCTTATATGGTCAGGGGCGACATCATGCAGCCGGAAGGGGAACTAAAAGTGAATTTGGGTGAAGTCTGGGCAGACGCGTAAGTGTTCTTTCACAAACTAGCGAAACTAGTACCACAAGTTGGCAATTTGGCTGGCGTCAGTTACACCAGTTCGAACTGCCTCATATTTGAGCCCACTTTTTTGTCGCCTCCCCCCCCCCCCTGTTCTTCGATGTTCACCGACAGAAATGGTTGTGACTTCCCCCCCCCACCCCCCCAGGTGCCATCCGCCCACATGATACGGCGCATGCACGGCGGACGAATGCTGAGGGGGCATAATGAGGCCTGAACCCAAGCTGGTCTGGCCACACCGACACCGCAGGAACACACAAGGCATTTTTCAAAATCCAACTGCAAACAAGCTGTGCACAATGCTAAAGGGTACTTTCATTAAATTACCAAATGGTTTCACAATTTTAAAGTCAAATTATTAATTAATAAGTCGTCTTGCATGCGTGCCAAATGGCCAGATGGTTGGATGTTATTTTCCGAGGGTTAACATATAAAGTTGTTATTCTATGATCAACTTCTTGCGTTAGACTTGTTTCGCGATCAAAAACATTTTTTGCTGCATTTATTCTATTTATTACTTCTCTCTCTCTATCTCTCTCTTTCTTTCTCTCCCTCCTTCCCCTCTGTCTCTGTTTCTGTCTGTCTCTGTGTCTTGCTCTCTCTCTCTCGCTCTCTCTATAGCTCTCTCTCCTCTCTCTCTCTAACAGGTCTAGCACCAATAACGTTTTGTTTGTTTGGGTTTTACATCCTAGCAACATCTAAGGTCATATCAGGACAGGTACCGATTTGTGACAGTGTACACTCATGGCAACATTATAGTGCTGCCACACTGGGAGACAAGGCCACCGACAGCATGGCCCGACGCCCCACTCAGTCACATTATCCTGATAATGAGCTAACTACTCCTTGCCCTCTCCTGGCAAGATATCGACAAGTATCTATTTCATAAGTCATCAGATTGACTCGGCCCGATTTAAAATTCTCGACCTTCCGCACAAGAAACCTGTACTCCTACCGATTTTGGTTACCAGGCCGATGAAGGCTGCAGGATATTTAGTCTGTGTGGGGGCTTACTGGTTAAGTTGTCCTTTTTTATCAACACAAAGGGCGCGCGGTGCGCGGGGTACATGCCCCCACTGACCGCCACTGACCACCAAAGGGTGGCGGAACCACAAGGTCCTTGACCACTGGGCGCCGAGGTAATCGCCCCTCGCCCCCTCTGACAACTGCTAATTTGGCCAGTGCCGACTTTTGTCTGCGCACGCGTGGCTGGGATGAAAAAGGTAGGCGTGGTGCCTGTGGGCTTAAGTGCGTTTTTGTACTGGCACTGGTGTGGAGCACAGAGGGACTGCAGACAGCAGACACTGGCGGCGGGGCGTGGGCGTGAGCAGTGGGCGGGGTGGGGTGGGGGGCATAGAGAAAGGGAAGAGGTGTCAGAAGCTGGAAGGACACTGAATATAAATGTGTGTACATATATTGTACACCTTGTACGCCTGGTACACTTGGTACACTTGGTACACTTGGTACACTTGGTACACTTTGTACATGTTGTACACGTTGTACACGTTATAATGTTATACATATTTTACATATTATATTATACCCGGTATATAGATTATATGCGGGTGTATGCAGACGCGCTTGGGTTCTATTCCCCCGTGGGTCAATTCGCCATCGAGATCGCCCTTCACTTCGGCGCCTGCGTCGCCTCTCCGGCTACTGTACCATTGTTATTCCGACTTGAAGTGGTCCATATAGGGAAGTGGTCGGTTTAGAGAGTTAGAATATCTTTAGAATGGTATTGTTGGGACCCAAATAAAGCGATCGATATAGGGGAGTGGTCGATCTGTGGAGGGGTCGGTATAGAGAGGTTTTACTGTATATTATATATTTTATATATATATAATATATATCATATATATACACACACAAATGTATAAATAAATGAATAGATATAACTATTGTTATAGATCTATGTGCATATCTACACAAATTATGTTATGTATAAGCATTATGCAAGTATAAAGCTGCATAAGGGATTTTCTATATGTTTATTATATTATATTATTCCGATATTATATTATTAGCCAATGGGCTCTTTGCATGTATTTTCCCCTTACTCATACGGGTACTGGTGGCTCCACGACCGCCCTACCATACTTCCGGCGCTACACTGTCACTAGCTCCCGGAACTTTTTCTATATACAAATCCCCCGGTGTGAGTGAAGTTTCCCACGTCTGTTAGTGTTAGGGATGGGGATGGCCGCGCCACATGTTGCGAGTGAGAGGTGCAGGACGCATAACAGAATAATATGTAAAAATAATATAATCAAGTAATTCCCTTTTGCGACTTTGTTATACTCAGATACTATGTTATACATCACCTAATATTTATATTATATACATATTATATACATATTATATCCATATTATATACATATTATATACATATTATATACATATTATATACATATATATATATATATATATATATATATATATATATATATGAGAGTTGAGACTGTCTCAAAAGGTGCGAAGCAATATGGGACACAAAACTGTGCCCATTGTAACGACCGACATACTATCTATTTATGCATTTGCTCAGGATAAACTGATTTGTTTTTTACATGGTGTTTCATAATCCCAATAGAATACATATTCATTTGAAGCAAATGTCCTTGTGTTTTCAGTGTAACCGTTTCTGTGCGGTTTTGTGTCAATCGTTACAATGGACAAAGAAATCTAAGAGTTAGCACCTTTTGAGACAGGCTCATATGCATAAAGAGTTGTTCCACTGCACGAGCAGTTAGATATCCAGGAAATTGTTTGTTTGTTAGAGTTTTACATCCTGGAAACATCTAAGGTCATATCAGGATGGGTACCAACTTGTGAGTGTTCGCTCATGGTGCCTTTATAGTGCTGCCCCCATGACCTCATTTCCCACTCAGTGACATTATCCTGACATTATCCTGGATCTGAGCTAACCAGTCCTTGTTCTATCCTAGTAATGCTGAGAGCCAGGCCAGGTAACAACAAGTATAAATGTTGTAAGTTATTGTCTAGACTCGGCCAGGGTTCAAACTCATGGCCTTCCGTACGGGAAGCATGTGCTCTACTGATTCGGGCACCACGTCCGATCCGGATATCCAGGAGAGTAACCATATATCTTCCAGGTGAGAATTAGACTATAGTCAATGAAAGGGAGCTCGCCCCCTGCTACCGCAGCCCCCAACCTGCCCAATAACCGACCCACTTTACTGGCCACCCGCTTCCAGTGATGTATAGTCCGATCAAAGGACCCACCCAGACTTGATTCTACATATCTTAGATAAATATATGAGATTAATCACTTAATGGTTTGAATCTACCTTACTTTAGTTTGAAGCAACTTTTAATAGGCTAACTTTTGTAGATATTTGAAGTGCAAACATGCAGAATTAATTTAGGCAATCTGACACCATATGTGTTCAAGTGTTTAAGTTAGATATATGGATCAAATCTAGATAATTGCGTTGGTTTTGAAAGTTTTATGTTTTAAAAAGTTGTATTGGACTATGCAGCTTTAAATATCAGTGCACCTATCAAACATTAATTATTGCATAGAAGAGGAGATAAGGAAAGAGGAGAAAGAGGGTGGAAGATGGTGGAAGGGGAAGGAAGGAGGGAATGAGGGAAGGAAGGGAGGAAGGAAGGGAGGAAGGAAGGAAGGAAGAAAGGAAGGAAGGAAGGAAGGAAGGAAGGGAGGAAGGCGGACGGGGGGGGGGGTGGAGCGATGGGGGTAAGGAGGAAGGTTAAGAGTTGTGTCATTGTCTTCTCATACATTCTGATTCATAGCCCCCTACCCCGACCCCCACCCCCACCCCGGCACACAGAGCAGGTAGAGCCGGCCGCGCCCCACGTGTCTGCCGCCGCGGGCCCCTCGTCGTATTGCGCCCCTCCCCCGCCATTTGTTGTCGGCTCATTAGCAGCTTCACACCGGGCGCCGCCACCGCGCCGGGCCCTCCTCCCGCGGGGCCCGCGGCCTGGCCCGGCCCGCCCCCAGCCTGACACCTCGTCGTACCTCGTCAACAAACTCTTATCACCCCCGTCTCCTAATTTGACCCTCTCCGTGTCTCCCACACCACGCCTCCGCCCCCACCCACCCCCACACCATCTTCCCATATAGTACCCCCCCCCCCCCCACCAGGAGTCGTCCCCCGTGTCTTCACCAAAATGCCTCAGGGCACCCCCGGGCGGCTACAAAACTAAAACTAAAAGCGCCATTCCGGACACTGACAGTCAGCCAGTCGTCATCCTGGTAGCCCAAAGGGTCTGGGTGTGTCTGCCTGTGAGTGTGTGCGTGCGTGTGAGAGAGAGAGAGGAGGGGAGGGGGGGGATGCTTCCACCCCCGTGATGAGTGATGACAATGGAGAGGGGAGACACCTCTCGTACCCCTCCCACTTTGTCCTCTCTGTACACTGTTATTCTACCCTGTCATTGCACGCATGCGCCCGGACGCTTCTCGCTGCGCGCGCATTCACGCTCATTGAGCGTTACGCCTTTAATACTATAATGCCAACCTTGCTCCCCCCCCCCCCCTCTCCACTCCCCACCCACCCCTCCTCACCACCACCCACCGCTTAGCACCTCCTCCTCCAACTCTCATCTCTTTCACCCCTCGACCCCCATTCCCCACCCCACCCCCGCCCCCACGTCCAACCCTGACCACTCGCGCCACCTATGGACGGTAAGTTGCGGATGGCCAGTACTACTACTAGTATACAGAACCAGTTGGGTCTACTGTTTGTTTGTTTGTTGTTGTTTTACGTCCTAGCAACATCTAAGGTCATATCAGGACGGGGGTTGGGTCTACTTGAGCGAGGGGAAACTTCTGATGCAAAATTAAAGACTTTGCGACTTCCAAACAATGTGGTACTTTTGTTTGAGCTTTTATTGATTTGGGGAAAGAGAATGTGTGTATGTGTGTGGGTGTGGCTTGCTGTGAGTGTGGTTATGTATGTGAAGATATGGAATTCAAGGTTATTTCAAGGCTTTTCAAGGCTGATTTTTTTTCCCTTAAAAAAAAGGAGGAATCCAAGACTATTTTTTATTTGGATTTAATCCGAAATCACCATTTGGAACAGAGATTTCGGACTAATTTAGATCAACGGGGACAGTTTAATATAATTCAAGGCTTTTCAAGACTAATTACCCAAAATAGATTAAATTCAAGGCTTTTCAAGACCTTGAAATGTGGCAAATGAAGACTTTCAAGACTTTCCAGGCCCCATAAGGACCCTGCCTACCCTGTCATTGCTCAGTTAATGAATGCACACATTGTGTCTTCATGTATACTAGAACGATTCATATTACTGCTGGAAATGCACCTGTCCATCCAATGTTCCTATCCATCCACTTTCACCATACTCAATCCCCACCATGGAAGAGAAGTATACCCGGACATAACCTCCACCCCCCCCCCCCACCCTCCCACCCTCAGTTGAACCAGGCAGTTTGATGTGAGGTAATTACAGCAGTGTACACATAACTCACCAAGTACACACCCCCAGTTTCCAGCCGACAGTCGAGTTGTGCTAATTACAGCAGTGAATACATAACTCACCACATACACACCCCTCCCACCCCCAGTTTCCATCCGACAGTCGAGTTGTGCTAATTACAGCAGTGAATACATAACTCACCACGTACACACCCCCAGTTTCCAGCCGACAGTCGAGTTGTTCTAATTACAGCAGTGAATACATAACTCACCACATACACACCCCTCCCACCCCCAGTTTCCAGCCGACAGTCCGAGTTGTTCTAATTACAGCAGTGAATACATAACTCACCACGTACACACCTCCAGTTTCCAGCCGACAGTCGAGTTGTGCTAATTACAGCAGTGAATACATAACTCACCACGTACGCACCCCTCCCACCCACAGTTTCCAGCCGACAGTCGAGTTGTGCTAATTACAGCAGTGAATACATAACTCACCACGTACGCACCACTCCCACCCACAGTTTCCAGCCGACAGTCGAGTTGTGCTAATTACAGCAGTGAATACATAACTCACCACGTACACACCTCCAGTTTCCAGCCGACAGTCGAGTTGTGCTAATTACAGCAGTGAATACATAACTCACCATGTACACACCCCTCCCACCCCAAGTTTCTACCGGACAGTTCGAGTTGTGCGAATTGTGCTAATTACAGCAGCGTACACATAACTCACCCTCGCAGTGAACATGGCCTATGCTGCCGACACGTTGTAAAGCAACCACCAATCAATCAATCATAACTCACCACGTATACACCTCTCCCACCCCCAGTTTCGACCCGACAGTCCGAGTTGTGCTAATTATAACAGTGTACACATAACTCACCACACTCACAATACGCGCAGGGCCAATTAGAACCAACAAAACGATTCGCTCGGCCATTAAAATGTCTGCGCGCGGCTTTCCCCGGCGGCCATAGGCGATGGGCGGGGGGGGGGGGGCGGTTTAGCGAGCGAACGGTTGAGTCGGATGGAAGAGCGGAGGGGTCGGGGAGGGGCGGGCGGGGCGGGCGGGGGTGAGTAGATCAGAGAGTAAGCAGGAGGGATGAAGTAAGGAGGAGGGGGAGGGGGAGAGGGGAGGGGGGGGGAGGGGAGGGGGAGAGGGGAGGGGGGGGGAGGGAGGGGAGAGGGAGGGGAGAGGGGAGGGGTGAGGGGAGGGGGAGGGGAGAGGGAGAGGGGAGAGGGGGGGGGGGGAGGGGAGGGAGGGGGAGAGGGAGAGGGAGAGGAGAGGGGAGAGGGGAGAGGGAATGAGGAGAGAGGGAGGGGGAGGGGGGGGAGAGAGGGGGAGGGGGAGGGGGGGAGAGGGAGAGGGAGAGGGGGAGGGGGAGGGGAGAGGGAGGGAGAGGGAAGGGAGAGGGGAGGGGGAGAGGGGCGGTGGGAAGGGAGAGGGAGAGGGAGGGGAGAGGGGAGGAGAGGAGGGAACGGGAGGGGAGAGGGGGGAGGGGAGGAGGGGGGTGGGGGGGGGGGGGGGGGGGGGGCGGGGGAGGGGGGGGTGCTGGTTACTCGTTGCGGTTTGTGGACTTTTCTGCGGTACTCTCGGCTCTTTTTCTGGCGGGTCCATTTTCTCCATTTTTTTGGACGGGACTGTGGGTCGCTGTCTTTCTCTCGTTCCTTTTTTCTTCTGTCTCCTTTGTTGCTGGGTTCTTTTCGGTCCGGGGTGTTTGCCGTTGTCGGTGGTCGCTTTTCGGGGGGCCCGCTTCTCTTTCTGACGTTCGTCTTCGCTGCTTTTCGCTTTTCGTGTTTTTTTTTCGTTTTCTCTTGGCATGGACCAGGCCCAGGGCGGGGGCTGCGGCGTTTGAATGGTTCTCCTTTCCTTGTAGTCTCCTTTCTCTCTCCATTCCTTCTCAGCTCGCTAGGCCTCCCTTTCGTTCATTATACCTGCTACCCTGGGGCGGGCGGAGGGTAGGAGGATGTTGGAGTTATTTACGTCCTGGCCCATCCCACGGAATGGAGGGCGTAGGGCGGGCGGGGGCGCCCAGCCACACCAGTGGCAGGCGGCGGGCTGGCCTGGGTGGGAAGGGGGGCCCGCGTGGGGCTGTTTTCATTTCTGGTCTTTGCTGGGGGACGGAGGGAGGGAGGACGGCGTTTAACGGCATCTTAGATGGATAATAAATTGATCAGACCGTAATACTAATAGGGGGGGGGGGGGGATGGGTACACACACAAACAGGGGTATTACTACTAATATAATATGAGTTGCCTCCAACAACAACAAGAAAGTGGAAATGCATGCTCTGACAGTGCTGATGGAAAATTACCACAAGTTGCTAGGATGTAACACTCCATTCATCAACTCACGTTCGCACATTTCATTCTGGCCGGTTTCCCATAGTAAACCCCCCGCCAGTGACGTCATATCTCAGGAGCTCAGCCACCCCCCACCCCCCACCCCCCACCCCCATTGCGGAGATGAATATGTCTGAATGGAATCTTTAGCTTCAAGAATACACAGCGGTCGGCTTGATAATATTAATAAGAGAAGAGATAGAGTAAAGGAAGAATGAGGATAGGAAGAATGAGGATAGGAAGAATGAGGACAGGAAGAAAGGCAATGGAACGCAGAATGGAGGGGTGGGGAGGGAGGGATGTGGGTGAATGGGAGGGGGAAGGGGGGGGGACTTAAGCTAAGTGGAAACGCTCAAAATAGATTCCCATAAAACTAGCAGCAATTAATTTTTAAAGTTCATCCATGTATTATGGCAGCTCCTGGCAACTCGCTCTATTAAACAGAACGGGATTCCAAACAATTGCTTAATATCCAAATTGCAATGAGCTTAGGAGAAGGACCCAGTGCATTATGGCTGAGTCACATGTGAGCACGTGTGTGTTTGTGTGTGTGTAAAATGTGAAAAGTGGCTGAAAATTAAGCAATTAATGCCAATTTCACTTTACAAAAAAAAGCAAAAGAGAAAGAAAGGGAAAAGAGAGAATGGGAAACGAAAGAAAGAAAGAAAGAAAGACAGACATACAGACAGACAGAAAGAAAGAAAGAAAGAAAGAAAGAAAGAAAAAGAAAAAAAGGAAAAAAAGAGAAAGAACGGAGAAAGAAAAAAAGAACGAAAAGGGACAGAAAACCCCCCCAAAAAACAAGAAATAAATCCTCTAAATCTAGTACTGGCCCACATAAATAGCAATTCAACACAATCCATGTATTCGGAATTCCACTGGTGCCCCAGGAAGGATTGAATCTGTGGCCCAGCATGTCAGATAGCAGCTGCAGGTTACACAGGTGGTGAATAAACACACACAAAGTGGTATTTTAAGTCATATAAAATATTTGCTTGGACAAATTTCACTGCAATCTACATTAGAAACAAATGTACGGCAAAAGTCCTATCAAGTTGGTCCATCAGTAGGCATGCATCTATAGGTGCAAAGTGAGTTTATGGTATATAGGATCTATAGCAAAGTATATGGATGGATGGGCACCAACCCTCACTTCCGGTGTGTAAGCTGATTGATTGATTGATTGGTGGTTGCTTTACGCCGTTTCGGCAGCATAGGCCATATTCACGGCGAGAAATGTTTGTTTTTGTTCAAAAAGCTGCGACCCGGTCTGTTGGGTCGCAGTCCTTCCCCTGGGACAAGCAGAACTGGGAACATGGGTATTGCATAGTCAGTTTACAATACGTGTCTTCCTAGTTACCCCTTGCTTCCACCCGGATTTCTCTGACCACTACGCACCGAAAGCCAAATCCCAGCCGCATGGGACAGCCTTTGACGGTGCCCATACAGTGCTACATATTCGCAGCCTTCAGCTCACCAACGTGACTGAAAACTCCCACAAAAAACCATCCTAGTTACTCTCTGCTGGAGAAAGAACTGAAGATGAGAGCAGCATGACGCGATTTCCCATTCAGTCACATTACCTGATACTGAACTAACCAGTGCTTGCCTGATCCTAGTAATGCCGAGCGCCAGGCTAGATAGCGACAAGTATCAATTTTGCAAGTCATTGGTTTAACGCGACTGCAATTCAATTGTGCTAACGGGACACCCAATGGAAGGTAACCATGCCAAAAGTAGCCAGATAACACACCACACAGCTACGTACAAGCCTATGATATGTAAATAGGAGTAGGCTAGTCTAGTAATAAGAGTAGAACAACATAAAATAATACACATATGCCAAGAAAATCCTAAAAAACTAACATAGGCTACTAATCATACCAACCAATTATCTATCTGCTACTGAAATGCAGGCAATCAAATACCTTATCAGCAGCTACTGTGTGGTAAGATAACACCAACACTACAACTGGCCAGCATTGAAAACAAGCCTGGGTACCCGGGCTTATATGCTATGGACAGTATAAATACAGCCTCAATAAAACAATTTTTTTTAAATGCCTAGCCTACATTATCTAACATCACATTCGGTATGTCTTTGAAGCACTCCCACATTTGCCTGACTAGTGGCTGGATGGACATCACCAATGCTACCTTGGAAGTGGAGTGATTCTAAAAACCTTCACCTCGCAATGAATGTAATTAGTTACTCCTACTCCAAATCTGGTAAATGTACGCAGAGATGGTGGGAGGAGACACAGACACTGTGATGACTGTGCCCGCGGCACAATCTTCAATGGCTATGTCTACGATTAGTGCCTCGTCCTCCTCAGGTGTGCCATTACCTGGGGCGGGCATTAAGTGCTGTATGTATAACACAAGTGCCTCAGGCATGGGGCAGCCTTTACTCGCCAATTGGGCACCACTCAAAGAGGCGGCACAATACAAGAGTGCAGCCCTATATCGACATGGAACCACGCTGTGGTGGCAAATAAGCGAGCAAGTGCCGGGAAAGGAGCGGAGTTTGTTTGTTTGTTGGAGTTTTACCTCCTGGCAACATCTAAGGTCATATCAGGACGGAAGGAGCGGGTTAAGTAAGGCGGGATACTACCACCACCGCTATTATTACTCGAGGATGAAACTGGTCTCCAGCAAAAATCACAGAAATCAAGCCGAGCTTATTGCACTGATGGCAGGATTTCTGCGAAAATGCAAATCCCCCCCCCCCCCATAAGATTAGGGAATCGCGGGAAAATGCCGGAAGTCAGGGTTTCAACTATCCTTGTTGTGCCTATATTAATTATTATCACCCATATCTAACTCATTCTTTCTTGAGTTTTCCGTTCTACCAATATTTAAGGTCATATACGAATGGGATTCGAACCCAAGTGTTATCCTATACATCTAGATTCCTATAAAAAATCGTGGAAATCCGCGATCTTTCATCCCTAAATTTACTAGTATTACTGCAAGAGGATGAAGAGGTGACCGAATAACCCATGGGGACGGTTATCGGTTCAATTACCAAAAACCTTTAAAGGGGCACATCTGGTTGCAGGCAAAAGACTTCAATTCCAATTATACAAACACAGCAATGCCTATTGAGGGGGGGGGGGGGGACACGATAGATGGTTGGTTTGGAGTTTTACGTCCTGGCAACATCTAAGGTCATATCAGGACAGTTTCTGACTTGTGACAGTGCGCACTCATGGCAACGTTATAGTGCTGCCTGCCCATGAGTTCGAATCGCACCATCTCCCAAAACAGGAGACGGACGCTCAACTCATTCGGCCATCCCATCTGGTCGGGATATGATAGAAACTCCGCATTAAAATCGGGGGGTGCTTAGTTATAACCAACATTTGTGCAACCATTTTTTTTGTTTTTTTAAAGTGGGATATATTTGCACCATGCGCAGTTTCCTAAGTGGCATAGGGCAGGCAGGGGTCGCTGGAGTGCGCTCCTCCTCTTACCACCTAGTACTAGTACTACTACCGCCGCCCGTGGCGTACCGGCCGCTTACATTCCGCGGCAAGCTTCAGCGAGCGGCAACTAGGGGGCGCCACCATCAAAGTGCGCGCGGGTAAAGCCGGTGGCTGAGGTTCGAAGGGTGCTTCGGCGGACGTTGAATGGGAAAGGTAACAATGTGTTACTTCAGGTAGTAGGGCCGGACCCGGTGCAACGCCCCCCCCCCCCCCTCACGTCCACAACAGCTTTCTAGGTGACATTTTACTAACGAATCGCCGATTTGTTTGAATATATTAAAGCTGCATAGTCTGATGAAACATCAAATTTTCAAAACCAAAACGATTATCTAGATTTGATTTTACATATCTATCTTAGATGCTGATGCAGGTATGTGTTGCCACATAGAAGTGAATACTGAGTAAATTTAATAGAACCTGCTACTCCAGAAGCCTATGGTGGCAAGAGTTTTGACGTGCTTGCCAAAATTAATTTGAAATATATGCACTTCAAATATCCCAAAAGTTAGCCATTTAAAGTTGCATAGTCCGATGGTTTAGAATTTCTGTATTTTTTCTGAGATAATTATATTAGATCGATCACTAGTATGTACGTTACATCAGTTCAAAGTTACTTTTATTTTAAATGGTAAACTTTTGAAATATTTTGAGTACAAACATGAAAAATTAGTTTTGGTAAGCTTGCCAAAACTCTGACACCATAGACTTCTGCAGTAACAGGTTCTGCTAAATTGACTCAGTATTGCCTTCTACGTAGAAACAAATGCTTAATAAGTGCATCAGTATCTAAGTTAGATATGTCAAATCAAATCTAGATAAATGGTTTGGTTTTGAAAATTTGATATTTCATTGGACTATGGAGCTTTAAGATAAGTTACTTAAAACTAAAGTAAGGTAGATTATCGCAATCAATTTAATATATTTATCTTTAAAAAATGGCAGAAACTCAAAACCATCGGATTATGGACCTTTAAGGTATTTCACTGAATATTGGTGCTAGGGACCCGCCACATCATGTTATTATATCTGGTATTGAATCACAAGACTAGTATTGAACAATCTGTAGCAATAGAGATTTATGCTGTGGATGTAAAGATGACTTGCAGCATGGAATCTTTTTCCGGTAGAACTGACCTAAGGGACTCATGGCAATGACCAGTAACTATCGATTATTGACTGGTGATGAACTGGTATCGGCAGTAAAGGCCATATTCACACCGAACTGCTGTGGATAACTACCTGTTCTGTAGCGAAAATTAAATGAATTAGTTATTATTCATTGATTAAGCGGGGTAAATTTTAATCGAGTACAATTGGTCTAACCCCATTCCACTGATCTTAGCTCTATCCTAGTTGTGCAGAGCACCAGGCTAGGTAGTCACAAGTATAATTAATTTGACTCGGCTAGGGTTTGAACCTGGGGTTCGAGCTCCCGCGACCTGCCACACGGGAAGCAGGAGCTAAACTTATTTAGCCATTCCATCTCCAGATTTAACTGGGTTTTTTAACTGGTGTTTTTTTGTGTGTAAAACAGTTTATTCATCAGAATATACTTTTTTTCAGCGGACTTCCGGCCGTTTACATTACATTGTAAATAGGTAGATAAACGGGTACTTAGATAAGGCATAATAGTAGATTGTGAAAGGGGTTAGTGTGTTAGCCATAATGAGTTCAGTGTTATGGGCTAAGATGGTGCGTCGCTGCAAAAGCTGTGCTGCTATTATACTATAGCTGAAGTAAGTAATTGAGTGAGGGGGTGGGAGGTGGGGGTGGGGGACAAGGAGGGGGGAGGGAGGGGGGGAGGCAGGGCCCAGGATCCACGCTATGATGCTTGTTTACGGGCCTGGCCAGTGAGATGCATTCTGATCAGTGACTTAAAGCCTTGGGAGGAAGGTGCACTTCTAATTGCAGATAGTACTTTGTTCCACATCTTGCTGCCTTTAAATATTGGTGCCTTATGGCTGGCGCACACCTCCCGTTTACGATTCGCGCACTAAAACTCGCGACCCGACCCGCTTAAAACTGAAAACGGGCCGATTCATTTTTCGAATCGCGAATCGCAATCTTAATCGGCCCGTTTTAGCCCTAAAACTGAGTTTTTAGTCGTGAATCGCAATCGCTAGGTGTGCGCGGGGAGCGCACACCTAGCGATTTTTGTGCGCGAAACGGGCAGTTTTAGATCGTATACGGTAGGTGGGTGCGCACAAACGGGAGGTGTGCGCCAGCCATAAGCTAGTTTGTTTGTGCTTGGTCTAGGAACTCTGAGGAGCGATCCATCTCCCATTCTTGTCTGCCAGTTCAGTGGATCTTTGTATTGTGGTTCTTTTGATCTTTTATACATAAGTGATGTCAATAAGCAGATATACAATAAACTATCATTCAGGCAAGTAGCCAAAGATTGAAACAGTGTTCTATTAACTAACTCAGTAACTGTACAGTCCAAACCAAATTTCTCAAGAGTAGGTAAGTGTGTTCGACTTTACAACTGACAAACTATGGCCAAGTTGTGTGAAGTCAGCCCAATTAAAACCGGACATAATGCATCATTTGCAACAAATGAAGTGGGACTGTGTGTGTGTTTGCGTGCGTGTGTGTGTGTGTGTGGGGGGGGGGGGGGCGGGGGGTGTCTTCCTTAATTCTTAAAGACCATGACACGTGACCAAGAGCATTCTCGCTACTCTCCGACTGGTGGTACCATAGGGAAAGCGGACACGACCGCGGCGCCATAAGACGCACAGCGGATCTGCGGCGAACTAGCCACTCACTCGTAGTTGGTGGTGGACTTTTTTGCAACTTTTTATTGTATGGGATAATTTCTTCGGCCAGAGAATACAACCTAGGCTCGCTTTACACATGTATTGTGTTAGCGGGTTGCTAAAGAGTTGCCAAGACACAAGAGGTTGTCCACCTCCAAGGGGCTGCCCCAGAAGTCGGAGGTTCCACACCAGGGGCCGTATGCATGGAGCGGTGTTAGCGACCCAAAACGCGTTTATGGCGGGATTTCTGGTTTAGCGCAGAAAAGTTGGTATGCATGGAGCAGTGTTAGGCCTAACACCGGGCATTTAAACTTGGAAATTCTAACTCTGCTCATAGCAGGTTTACAGCGGTGCTAGTGTTAGGTAGTGTGACGATGGTGCCCAAATCTAATCAATGCTATCATATTTAACAGAATTAAATACGTAATAAGTGAAATTTTATCAATTTAACCCTAAATCCGAAGCCAGATTAACGCTGATGCCGTAGCAGCGGTGATATTAATATTTTCGAATCGACGAATGTAAAGTAAACAAATCGCCACCGCCGCAGCAACATCGATATCCATACTGTCGACGTCTAGTAAAAATGGCCGCCACCATCGCCGTCGAATCGGCGGGAATTTCTTACGCCCAAATCTATTAAATGCTGTCATATTTAACAGAATTACAAATCTTATCAATTTAACCCTAAATTCGAACCGATATTAATGTAGCCGCAGCATTGGTGGCGCTATTCATATTGTCAAATCGAGGGATTTCCCAAATCTATAAATACATTCACGTTTAGCTAACACTCACCGTTTAAGCACCCATGCATATGGCTTGACATAGTTCTCGACGACGCCGATAACCGGAGATAGGTACCCGGAGTTAGAGGTATAACACCACACGCCACTAACACCGCTCCATGCATACGGGCCCAGGTGGTCACCTTTCAGGGTTCAGGGATCAAAGCAGTTGTGTGTGTGTATGTGTGTGTGTGTGTGTGTGTATGTGTATGTGTGTGTCACCACATGTGTGACCCATGAGGTGGCATGGTATCCTTAGCAATGCATGTACAGGGCATGTACCCTGTTGGTACCGCCGGTACAAGAGGCAGGGCTACAGTAGTACTAGTACTAGTAGTAGTTGTGCTGGTGGTGGTGATGGTGGTAGTAGTGGTGGTGGTAGTGTAGTGGTGGTAATGGTAAGGGTGGTGGTGTTGTTACTGTTAGTAGTGGTGGTGTTTGCAGTGGTGGTGATGGCGGCAGTAGTGGTGGTGATGGTGGTGGTGGTGTTAAAGTTGCATAGTCCGATGGTTTAGAGTTTCTGTCATTTTCTGAGATAAATATTTACATTGTTCGCTATAGACTACCTTTGAGGACTAGTTTGAAGTAACTTTTATTTTAGATGGTTAACTTTGGAGATATTTGAAGTACAACTATGCAAAATTAATTTTGGCAGGCATGACAAAACTCTGACACCATAGGCATCTGCAGTAGCAGGTTCTCTTAAATCGCATCTGTATTCCCTTCAGTGTGATGACAAATGTTTACTAAGTGCACCAGTATCTAAGTTAGATATGTAGAATCAAATCTAGATAATTGTTTTGGTTTTGAAAATTTGATATTTTCATCGGACTATGCAACTCTAAGGGTGATGGTGGTGATTGTAGTGGTGGTGGTTGTGGTGGTGTTGGTGTTGGTGGTGGTAGTAGTAGTAATGGTGGTGTTGATGGTGGTATTGGTGATAGTAGTAGTAGTGGTGGTGTTGTTGGTGGTGATACTAGTAATGGTGGTGGCGTGCAGGGGAGGGTTCAACACGTCCGTTCCCACATCGTGGACAGTCACACACGTAGGCGGCAATTATGCAGGGCTCTAACTATACAGGTACAACTGCCGCCGCTCGATCAAATGCGGTGTCGTAGCCGGAAATGTCCGCACCAGACATCTGTTGACAACCGATTAACACACTGAGTTGGGCGCCAACTGACTTGGTATGGACTCTAAGCTAATTTATTAATCTCCCCGGACACTACTTCGGGCAAAGCTGGGGCTGGACAGTTGCCGCCAGACTCCGGTGAGCTCAAATCTGATTGGCTAAAGCCCCGAAGTAACCAGCCAATGATTAATGGGCAATAGTCAATACTCAGTTCTAGGTTCAGTCCCAGCTCTCACCATTAACAGATCACTACATCTTGATTTGAAACTGCTCCTCGGACTAGGATGCCTACAACATGGCCAGGCATATTTCTGGTGCTGGTGAGAAGAAAGGCATCCACCGAGTTGGAATAAGGATATTCCTGGTTTGCGTCCACTGGTTAAAGCTGCATAGTCCGATGAAATATCAAATTTTCAAAACCAAACCAATTATCTAGATTTGATTTTACATATCTAACTTAGATACTGATGCACTTATTAATAAGAATTTGTTTCTGCATAGAAGGCAATACCGAGTCATTATAACAAAACTTCTTAATTTTCCATGTTTGCACTCAAAATATCTCAAAAGTTTACCATTTAAAATAAAAGTAACTTTGAACTCATGTAAAGTAGATACTAGTGATCGATCTAATATATTTATCTCAGAAAAAAATACAGAAATTCAAAACCATCGGACTAAAGCCTTGTCCCAGCAGGTTGCATCTTCACCTTACATGGGGGAGGCAAGTGGCCCTTCTCCTATCCCTTAAAGTTGTATAGTCCGATGGTTTTGAGTTTCTGAAATTTTCTGAGATAAATACATTAGGTTGATTGTTATTATGTACCTTACTTTAGATTGAAGTAACTTTTATTTTAAGTGGCTAACTTTTGAGATATTTGAAGTGGAAACATGCTAAATGAATTTTGGCAAGCTTGTCAAAACTCTGTCCCCATAGGCTTCTGCAGTAACAGGTTCTATTCAATTGCCTCAGTATTCCCTTCTGTGTGGTGACAAATGTTTAATAAGTGTACCACTATCGAAGTTAGAAATGTAGAATCAAATTTAGATAATTGTTTTGGTTTTGAAAATTTTATATTTTTATCGGACTATGCAGCTTTAATATATACTGTATATTTTAAACTCACTTTGCATATATAGATAACCACACACCTTTTTATCAATGATATGTATTATACTTCGTGGGGGTGATGAAAATAGAAAATGTTGGGCCTAAAGCATTAATCGAACCCACATCTCTTGCATTTGGGGCCAGTGTGCAAACCATTAAACCACCTAGGCTCCTTGATGTCATCACTATTCACACCCACCTGTTTATGTGGCACATAGCCTGACAGGGCCGTGCAGAATACTATATATATATATATATATAAATCCTTCAACGCAAGTGAGGTTCTCCCGCGCTAGCAGGTGCAGGGGAGCGCCGGAGGTGGCGCCACCAGTCATGAGCATGGAAAGGAGGCAGCACAGAGTATTCGGTGTAATAAAATATATAACAAAATAATTCCCTTCCGCACCTTTATACTCGCATAATGCATTATGCATCACATATATCCAAGGCATTTTGTAAACATTAATCATTAAACATAAAAAAATGGTGGAAATCTGTGAAACCACGGAGCCCTTCCAAGTTCCAGTTTCAATACCTGCACCATATGAAAGCCTACCTTGATGAGAGGGGAGGACGGCTTGGGCGTGGCCATGAACGTCGCGCTGCCCATTGCTGGGGTGTGGGCGCTGGGAGAGCGGGAGGGCGGGTCGAGTTTGGCGTAGCCGGTCTGGCGTTGCTTCACGACGGCCCGGATGAGGCCATCGAGCACTATGCGGCCAACCATGACGCGGTCTAGGCGGGTCGACACGCCGCCCATCAGCCACGGCATGAAGTTCTGCTCCACGTCTGCGCGATGTGAAGCAACGGGTGAGGGTTAGAAAACTTGTGGGTTTTGTTAGGGTGCGAGAGTGGTCAACAACAAAATGGCGGGGAAGGTGTACAGAAATTAATAATGACCCCCCCCCCCCTTTTGATTACCTTATAGACAGACAGATAGATAGGTGTGTATATATCTATAATTAATTTCCTGCAAGATGGAAGGAAAAGACAAACAAGGTAGTGGGATGGAAAACTGTATTCTCTGGCAAGAGGTACGTGCCCTCTTGGTGATAAAAATCAAAATTGTGGAGTGAGTGGTACGGGCATGAGGCAGAACCAGACTAGTAAGAAGAGGCCAGGTGGCAGCACCAGGCGAGGCAGAAGGTCTGATCAGTCGCTTGAGTAAATGAGTGTCATTAGTTGTGTAATGTCAGTTGGTGTGAATTGAGGACCCAGTTCATGGGTAATCAGTTTAAGGATAATTATACTTGTATAATTGCTTATACAGTACATATTAAATATATTGATATAGATAGATTGTCGGGTAGACGGTAAGAAATAGGCACGACAACTGAGGGAGTTGAGTGTTGCTGTGAGGGGGGGGGGGGGAGGAAGGTGAGGGAGAGGCTTGAGGGAGGGATGGAGGGAGGGTGGGTGGGGGAGGAGGGGGGTGGGGGAAGGAGGATGGGTGGGTGGGAAGGAGGATGGGAGGGAGGGAGGGAGGGAGGGAGGGAGGGAGGGACGGACGGACGGACGGAGGGAGGGAGGGTGGGAGGATGGGAAGGAGGGAGGGAGGGAGGGAGGGAGGGAAGGAGGGAGGGAGGGAGGGAGTGAAGGAGGTTGCTTGAGGGAGGGAGTGATTGAAAGAGGGAAGGAGTGAAGGAGGGGGAATGATCTTGCCGACACTTAAACCAAGAAATGCAGTTATTTTATTTGCATCTATTTGATTCATTTATGTTTATTGCTCTCTCTATAAGCCCCTAGCTTTGGTAAATCACCTAGTTTGTTTATATTAATAAAGGAAGACTGTAACTTAAGATTTTGATTCAGGACAAGAGCTTTTTCTTTTTGTTATTTTTCTTACGTCCCAGCAAATTTAATGTCATGTTATGATGGCAGATATTGTAATATTATAAACAGGACAAAAATAAATACAACAAAACTTCACCTCTCTCGACAGGATCGTAGAAGTAGCCATTGTCTGATAGTGTTCCGAAAACTGCGGGCACAAGGTCGGATAGGTAGCTTTGGGCGAAAGCTCGGGCAGCGATTTTCTCGGCAGTTTCCTTCTCTTTGCGAAGGATTTCTTTTTGCTGCTTCATGCGTCGCTCCTGAAAGGTTTTTTTGTTAGTTTTTTTAAAACATGTTTTTAGAAAGTGGGTTTTTAACATTAAAAAAGTAAAATTCATACTGTAGTTGAAAGATCTGATCTAACATGTGACAAATGTAGATATGCGACATGTGAAAATAATATATATATAAACATTTATGGTAACTCGGTTCGACCCCAGCGCCGAGTAGAATGAATAAATTATTTATAACAAAATTATTAATAGATTATCTACTACAAAAGTACCCGGACAAATCCTGCAAAGACGCACAGAAAAAAAGAACCCAAGTGCAAGTAGATAAGGGTCATTTCAGGTGACCTGACTGGGGCATTTGAAATCACTACGTCCACCGAGAAGGACACTACGTCATTAATGTGTAGTGCATAGTGCCTTAAACAATGCAGATGATGTTTACGTGCAATGATGACGAAGAACAAAAATGCAAGTCAGGCCAAAAAGAAAAATATTCATGTTTCCGGTTGCAGGGAAAACATTTTTTTGGGTCGGTAGGTAGGTGGATTAAAAATTATATATATATAATTGTAATTGTTTATCAAACCTCACGCTGCAAAAACTGCACTTGCAGTTCTCAAAAACTTAAATGTATACTTAGGTAGCCTAATATAGTACTTGTGTTTGTTTGTTGTTTTACGTCCTAGCAACATCTAAGGTCATATCAGGACGGGTACCGACTTCTGACTGTGCGCACTCATGGCGACGTTATAGTGCTGTGTGCCACTGGGAAACCAGGCCGCCGGCACCTATATAGTACTTCTCTGTCTAGATGAGTAGTATATAAACAATTCATACAAGACCTGCTGGTGCATGTTTTTTCTTCTTTTTAAGTTCAACGTGACCACGATTTTTTGTTTTTCTCAAAGCGGGGTTCTAACAAGGTGGATCAGCAACCAGAAACATAAATTTAGTTTTTTTAGGCCTCGGGCTCCAAGGTACCTCGGTAATAAAAGATCAGTCATATAACGCAACGTGTCCGGTCGTTGTGCTTTACAAAACTAATATTAATATTATAGTCGTTGTTCTATTGCGTTAATAATACAGCACCGCCGTATATGGAATCTTTATATTTATTTATTTGCATGGCAGATGGTATAAACTATAATCCCGACGGTATGGGCAACCATATACCTTGTGCTGCCCCCTGGTGCTTAACAAGAGCACTATACAATATGCGCGGCGAATCGGAAGACCAGGTGTTCGACGATCAACTGAATCTGAGACTTTAACGTGACTACCTTAAGTATGTGTGTACCACAGTGCCAAGCACCGCGTTGAACCAAGCGAACAGTTTGAAGCAAACCGCGAAGATTATTATGATGCCATGACTAGGTCTTGGTGGCGCCACCTATCGAAAACACGATGACAATACACCCTCCTGTTGCAATAGTTTCTCGTTAGGTGGCGCCACGATTACTTAATTTGACTATGGTTAGGCCGACAGGAGGGTGTAGCATCGAAAACTCGGAAAGCGTGCATGCAAAACCAATGCTACAATCCTCAACGGATTTTACAGTTCATTAAAGCAACAAACAAAAATTAATTCACAGCAGAACCAACTGACACTGCGGCCATTGTTTAGGAAGACTGCATAACTGTAAACTAGCCTTTCAATACCCCCTAATTAAACTACCATTCCACTTTTAAGGTCATATCAGGACAGGTATCGACTTGTGGCAGTGCGCAGTCATGGCGACTTTATAGTGCTACCCCACTGGGAGACCAGCCCACTGGCACCATGACCCGAGATCCCACAGTCACATTAACCTGACACTGTGCAAACCAGGCCTTGTCCTATCCTATTTTTGCTGAGCGCCGGGGTAGGTACTGACACGTATCAATTTTATAAGTCAATGGTTTGACATGGGTGGGATTAAAACTCCTGACCTTCCACACGGGAAGCCTGCGGTCTACCGATTAGGCCACCGCGACCGGTGGATTCTACAACTGGTTGTATGTCCAGCTTCCAATATGGCCATGACAGACCCTATTGATATTATTGTTTTGGGTTTTGTAGTTTTTTTGTCCAATCTATTTTTAGCGCAATGACGTCATAGCGACAAGCCCTTGGGGGAATACGCTCACCTTCTCTTCCTTGTGGCGCCTCTCTTGCTCTTCGAGTCGTTGCTGTTCGACAAGCTCGGCATTTCGAAGTTCTTCGAAAGTGCGCTGCTGGCGGCGCAGGTTGGCGAGCTCCTCCTCTTCCATCACCTCGAGCAGACTTTGTTCGACCGTCTTCCCAGTCAACACCTCCAGGATCGCCTTCACTTCGATGTCAAAGTCGAAGAGCTACAGACAGAGCGACAAGCCCCATTTAATACACTTTGTTTGTTGGTGGTTTTACATCCTGGCAATATCTAAGGTCATCGACTTGTATTGACTTGTGACAGCGCACATTCATGGTGACTTTATTAGATTTAGAGTCCCGCCGGCACCATGACTCGATATCCCACCCACTCAGTCAATATTATTCGGACACTGAGCTAACCAGTTCTTGCCCTATACTAGTAATGCCGAGTTTTAGGTAGGTAGTAAAATGTATCAATTTCCTAAATCATATGTTTGATTTTGCCGGTTTTGCAACTCCTGAACTTTCGCATGGGACATTTAATACAGTTATACAATTAAATATTGGATCCATGTGGCAGGTGCCTTTTTCTGTCTTCTAGATTCTTATCAAATATAAGTTACATGATTTCAGAGGTAGTGTTATTTTAAATGAATAGATGACATCAGTCAATCGTAGGAAGTTTATACCATTTAAAAGTAATATACATTCCTCATTGTTCATTATTTTAAGTATGCATTTATATCATTACATACATTATTATATATACGCTATCATATATAGAGATTATATAATTACCATAAATATGGATTAATCAAACAAACATTCATTAATCAAGCTGTATACAGTATAGTCCGATGAAAGCATCAAATTTGTTAAACCAAAACAAATACCTAGATTTGATCCTACATATTCAACTACCACCACCACATATTCAACATAGACACTGGTGCATTTATTTAACGTTTCAGAGTATGGACGTAATGACGTAATGAAAGGCAGAAAATCGAAATGATTCTGCAGAAATTGTAACGGTTGGCAGCTCTGCGAATGTTTTGATGGCTTTGAGTGCCTGTCATTTTCTGAGATAAATATATTAGGTTGGTCGCTACAATTTACGTTACTTTAGTTTGAAGCAGTGCAAATATGCAAACATTAATTTTGGCAAGCATGCCAAAACTCAGACATCATAGGCTTCTACAGTAACAGGTTCTATTAAATTGACTCAGAATTCCCTTCTATGTGGCGACAAATGCTTGATAAGTGCACCCGTATCTAAATTAGACATCTAGAGCCAAATCTAGATAAATGCGTTGGCTTTGAAAAGTTGATGTTTTCATCGGGCTATGCAGCTTTAATTAAATTGACTTAGTATAACGTTTTATGCAGCAACAAATAACAGTAATAAGTTTGACATGTAGGTTCAAATCTAGATAGGTGCGTTGCTTCCCCCCCCCCCCCTCTTAAAAAATATTATGCTTTAATCGAACTTTGCAACTTCAATACTCACATCCCCGTCAAGTATCTCCGTCGCAATGTCGACGCCAGTCTTGGCTGGGATGAAAAGCGGGGAGGGTGGGCGGTCGAGGAAAGCGTCGGTCTGGCACTCCACGTCGGCCTCCTCCATCCTGTCGCTGAGCTCTTCCAGGTAGAGCTCCGTCTGCACATCCACATGCCGGCGTCCCTCGACGGCTTCCGGGGACTTGGGACGCAGCTGCTGCCGGGCCCGCTTCCGGGCGATGTTGCGCCGCCTCGTCTCCTGCAGACGCTGGGCCTCAATGGGGTCCGGCTGGGCGCACTGTTGTTAATCACACCGGGAACAAATGCCATTAAACACTGCTTTTCTATTTCCATCATTTCATCTTCTTCTTTTTTTAAACGCAGACAGACAACGTAATGTGTGTGCGTGTGTGATCCAGAAAAGGAAGATGAGGAGAGTTGGATAGAATATAGTTTCGCTCTGGCAGATAATATATATATGAATGTTGTTCTCTGAAGCTCGGTGCCACATATTTGGTGTTCATGTTACGATTTACATAATTAATTCTTTCTTTTTGATAGTAAGTCAAATAATGATTCTTCCCTCCTCTGAGGCTGTGTTTTAAGTATGAGAGCAATACGGTAGGCCCTATGTATTTAATCTATCCCACAAAATGTACCAAAGGAACGTCTATATAATTTTGTGCTACAGTGACAATTTTACATATTTACTCATTTGCATAAAACATGACACAAACTGATTTTTTCAACTTTGTTTCCACTTTTTTCTTGTAAGACATAATTTTGTTTGCTTAACTTTAATCAATAAGACCTTGTTAGAATGTGTTCTGTGTGCTAAAATGATGTGTATTTAAGTTCTATGTTACACAGGACATTTTAACATAGTCCTTAATTTGCACAAGATCGAGTCAAAACGCGAAATAGCTTTTTTTTTTTTAATGTGACATATCTACATGTAAACCTTCAGACGGGATGGCCAAATGAGTTAGAGCGTCCGTCTCCCGTGATGGTAGATTGTGGGTTCGAATCCTGGTCGAGTCAAACCAATGACTTAAAACTTGATACTTGTCACTTCCTAGCCAGATGCTCAGCATTACTAGGATAGGGCAAGGAGCAGTGGAATGAGGAAGACCAGTCGTCTGCGACTGAAATTTCCCCCGCTTAAACAACTAATGTACACACACAAAAATAATAGTGGGTTCTGCTATTAATATAATTTGGAATGTTTTCTGCTATAATCTGGAATGTTATCACTTTTGGCTTTCATTTCACAAAATTGGTAGCCTCATGGATACTACCATTAAGACCTTTCACACGTCACAATGCACCTACATGGGAACTTAAAAAGAGCTACAGTATTACTTACAGCGGGGAGGATGTTCTGTGCGTAGGTGTTACCCCGGACGATCCTCCGATCGTACATAATATTTCCATATGGACCTGGCCCGTCATTTCTACGAAGGTAAAATAAGCAGAAACAGTTCTAAAGTATTTGACTCATGCAATCCAAAAAGATATCATAACTGCTATATTTAAATAGAGTAGTACGTGTCTTCAGTAACAACTATGATTAGTGATAATCGTTATATGTTTGAGTCAGCCTCATGAAAATGGGCCAATTGGTGGTTTATTTAAGATGTCAGCATTGCAATTCTTATCCTAGAAACAAATATGGTTGTTGTGTTTTCTCTAACTTTACATTCAGGATAAATTTAAGGACTTTGCAACACCTCTGTCAATGCTAAACTATAAGTATGCCGATCGACGCCGACATCCAATGCTTGACGCTGACAACTAACAGATGTCGACGTCGCAATTCTTAAAGTCTTGTGCATTTCTTTGTTTTATATTAAATTATCCTAGAAACAAATAAGGTTGTTGTGTATTCTCTACCTTTACATTCAGGATAAATTTAAGGACTTTCCAATACCTCTGTCAATGCTAAACTATAATTATACTGTTCGGCGCCGACATCCAATGATTGACGCCGACAACTTCCACCAATTAGCCTCTTTTCGTGATCTTGACTCATGTACATAATACATTTATCTTATTTGAACTTCAATGACATGACAATTCACGCATCTGATAAGTGATATGTCAGGACAATATTGGCTTGGATGCAAAAATTACCTTTTGAAGACAGGTACTATTTTTACAGTACTGTAAGAGAACGCGACACAAATAGACTACAGTACTGTACTAATCCAGCTAGTTTATTACCAATGTAAAGGAATTAGTACCACTACCAGTGCTCTGAATAAAATTAGCATGTGTCATTCAATAGGCTCTTGAATCTCTAGCTAGGCTAGCTGTGTCCCGAAGTCCCGCTCTGGTCAGCTTACTGTTAAATTACTGGTCTGGTATTGTTAGTCTAAGACCGGGTATCAATGCCGCCGCGCTGTTATGACGTGTTACTAGGCTTGCTTGTTACAATAAGGAAATGGAATATGATGCATTTCTGACTAACATAAATGTGCTATGTTATGCTACACTAAGTATCTTAGGTTGATCCGTTGTAGGACTGTTCTGTAATGTTGCTGACAATGCTGTTTCAATGCTGACCGATTGGATATGCCCCGATTATGCGAGTCTGTTATGTAAGTACTGTATTAGCCGCCTGCGCTGCTAAGTCAATTTGGTCGACGATAAGGGCTTCCTCCCTGTAAGAGTTGAACTGCTCCAGGAGCACTGTTATTGTTATATCTGATAGTCTGTTGTTGTGATCCTGTTAAGAAATTATCCCTGATCTACTCTACAATTAATATATAATACTGCTGAGGCGGTAGCTAGGTTACACGGTTCATGTACTTAACTTATGGGCTACTTATAGCTTGACTATTCTGCCGTGTGTTCGTTGTTACAGCAATAAAGATTTGTGCACTATTTCTGTCTCCTGCGTCGTAAATTACAGTACCACTACCAGTGCTCTGAATAAAATTAGCATGTGTCATTCAATAGTGGAATGCTATATACTATAGTAACTCACTCCATCTAATGTAATTTGAACAGCATTCGCTATGTATCATATTATTTCTTCCAAAACCAGATCCAAAACCGGTGATTTAAACCACAAACGAGGAAAAATGAATAAATGAACCGATCAACGCCAAACATTATTCTTGTACATAGACAAATCCGGTGGTAACCAAGATCAAAATCATAAAGCACCTCAATAAACAGTGGACTCGGTTACAGGCCCTACCACTACGATAACAGGTAGTTTTAAATTATGGATCTAATATTAATTCTATGCAAGCTGGTGTCCAAAGAGCAAATGTTTATTGTTATAATTTTTAAATGCATAGTGATAATTTAGTTTGTAGAGCCTACATCGAGAACAGAAACTTGAACAGAACAGAACTTGAATTGAGGGTACACGCGAAATCATTGCATATATTTACTCACTGAGTCGGAGATGAGGACGCGTCACTATAAATTAAATGTTTCAAATAATATCATGACTAATCATTCTTGATTCTAACTCACAATAATTATAGACTCATCAACACTAGTCATTAGCTTGAAGAGTAGGGCCAAGCCCTAAACATTGGCTTGGTTAACCAGTGTCCCGTGAGGTGAGTTAAATCTAACAATGCCAATGGTATTCAAATTCAACCCTTATGAATTCAATTTCGCATTTCGACTCAATGCTAAATTAAATTGATAAGCATTATGAATTCAATTCCGCGTCGAATGTTAAATGTAATCTAACGATAAAAATTACATGATTTTCGGCTCAGGTTATTTCCAACTGGTGAATTCTAATTCTTTATATTGACACAGACACCCTTATATTCTTGTATTTGTAGTAATACAATAGACTAGAACTTAGAGTTAGACGTGCCGCAATGAGATAATGACACATTCACTGACTGAAATATATTGATTGTTACGATTTATTATAACAATTAACATGCATACAATGATACATGCCAAACATGGAGATGTGTGTGACAGCGACAATCAGTTGACACTGAGAAATTGATACCTTGATGCCGATTGCCTGCTGTTGGTTTTAATATATGTTTGTCGAAATTAGTTTGTGATACACACCTGGCACACGAATATGTATGTGTTTCTAGTTGAATAACAACAACCAACAAACTGTTGTGTTGGTGCTAACAGAGTAAACAGAAACAGGCACTCACTCGTTTAACGCTGTCGCTGGGTCTCGATACTTTTTCCTCTGTTGAACAGCTCGCGGTTGACTTGCAAAGGTGTACGTGCCTTCATTTTTTGTTGATATTATTGCTGTCATTTTGATAAATAAAGGCGACCGAAAGGTCTGCTAGACTGAAATGACCGAGTTCTATATATGCTGGAGATGTACCAAGTCCCAAGCATACCAAAAAAATGAATGTGTCGTTGACAGACTCGAGCCCCGGGAACCTATTTAAGATGGAGTATAATAAACATAACAACCGCTGGCCCTGTCAAGTAGCGCATGAATGTAGTTCCATACCTTTTCACGTATTAGAACATGGTTAAAACATTACCCACTTATTCCAAACCATATCAGTATTATAGAATTATCATAGTAGTGGTGAAAATTTAATATACATGCATATAGTCGGTGATAATATGTTTTAAAGGGAACTATGTTCTAAGAGCGGAGTATTAGAGTGTTTGTATGTTATTAGGTCGCAAGTGGTTGCTATGCTTTAAATATGTATGCTAAAGTACACATAAAATTAATGTAACATAGTTAAGATTCAATTAAATATGAGTATAAATGTTTCCCATTACATTAAAGTGAATAATATGAAATGTAATAAATTCGAGAAAATATCAAGGCTAAAGGTCAAGGTTAAGGACGGCGCAGGATGTGCGTCAGTCCACCAACATGGCTGCGGTGTGTCGTAGGTTGGGTTCTGTTGCTCCTACTGTGTACCGTTCCTTCAGCAGATCGGTAGCTGTAGTATCTAACAATGCTGTGCCGTTTCAAATACGGGCTCGTCACATTAGTGACATCCACAGAAGATTTAGTTCGGCGAAGGCATTACCCCAGAAGGAAAGGTAAGTAGATGCTTTTTGTATCTTCTCAGAACTAGAAGTTGAGGAGAGTTAGGTAAGATTCAGCCTCAGTGACCCTCTCACCCTCCGTACTATATATCTATACTGTTATACAATAGTATGAGTAGGGAACAGAGCCAGAGGTAAATCTTTTAGGACCAATCTTTTATCTAGAGTTGAGTCAAATCTCTTGTTGCGAGAGTACACTATAATGTTATTCTAGCTAATGCCTAAGGCTAATGCCAGTAACCTGAGTAAGGGGCTGTCAGTCACACTACGACATATGGTAGGTATGTGCCAAACAAATTCAAACCCCTTCAATAATAAAACAAAGGTCACCACTGGAAAGAGCTTGAACCACCCTTTAATATGACACCAAGATTATGGGGATAGGTGAAGTATTAAGGAAGTTATGGCGTTTTCCATCTCTGAAATTGGTCATTATTTTCTTGCATTAAAGTTGCATGTTCCGATGAAATATTTATTTTTCAAAACCAAAACATGTATCTTAATTTGATAATATATATCCATCTTAGATATTGGTGCATTAACAAGTGATTTGGTACAGCATATATAGAATAATCAATGAATTTACTACCTCATCCTACTTTGAGAAACACATCACACAAGGAAGCCATTAATCAATTAGGTCAATCTCGTGGCCAGTAGCCTTGACCCTCATTCCAAGTCCATAGTCAGGTTCCAGGATGTCCAGTGGTAGTATTGACCAATTTCATATGACGTCAGCATGGCTATTTAGGTCAGTGCGCGCGCTGCTTGGCTGCAGGACAACATCCGGTCACTGCAAACTCAATCAGAATGTCCCAACTTTCACTATTAACTCTGTTTTTAATACTTAATAGAAAATTGCCCTTAAGTTAAATAAAATACTTCAGATCTTCCTCTTCAATCGCGCATTAATATATTTTTAATCGACTCAGTGAAAGCTTTTAAATTAATTTTGCTAAAATAAATGCTCTGCATAGACATAGCATTGCTGCAGTGTTTACCCTACTCCGCGAAGTTAAAATACGGCAATGCTGTGTCTATGTGGAGCATTTATTTTTGTAAAATAAATTTAAAAACTTTCATTGGATCGATTAAAAATATCTTAATGCGCGATTAAAGAGGAAGATCTGAAGTATTTAATGTAAACTAAGAGCAATTTACGCTGAAAGTATTAAAAACAGAGATAATAGTGAAAGTTGGGATATTCTGAGTGTCAGTGCCAGTGCATTGTCAATGGCCGTGAGCAATCTTCATACAGAAAAAGTGAAATATCTCTAAAACCACAGAACCTAGAGAAAAACCGCTTGGAACGCATATAGAAAACATATTCACCGAATAGATTATATTAATTTATATGGTTAGGCTTCTGCACTGCTATTAATTTTGAATAAAATAAAGGTTTTACACTGCGCGTACGGGCAAACTCAGTGGCAGTGTGCATTCGTCCTGCAGCCGAGCTGCGCGCGCATACACAATGTTTACAAACATTGAAAGGCATCTATTCCTGGCCCCATAGCCTGGGTTGATATAAAATTGCATGGAATATTGTATTAAATAATTATTACAGATCTGAATAAGAGTGATGTAATAATTATGTATATTATTATCCGGGAACAATGCATTTGATAATCATGCAAGTGACTAGATACAAGATTCACCCCGTACTGCTGCAGTAGGGGTGCAAACCAGCCTTATGTAAAAGCTGGTGAAAAAACGGGTCAAAGAATTGAGAGCCTAATTTCACAAACTAAGAAGCAACATTTATTCTTTACCTATATCTTATTATTTACCCGCTACTTTTGAGTTGAAAAATATAATATAATATCTAGTTTAATAAGATTTAAAAGTGAAGTCGACGGCGTTCTGCGGCCGCCATCTTGTCTTTTTTGCAGTCTCTCCCATGTCACCAACTCTGTGCCTATATGCATAACATGGGTAGCCATTTGATACTGGAGCCACATACTGTAGCCTCACTTCCATATTAATGCTATTTTCCCCTGTATTTATATAAGGCTGGTCTTCACCCGTGTACTACAAGTACCGGGTGAATCTTTTATCTAGCAAGTGACATGCTAGAATAGCTGTACAAAAATAAAGACACACACTTAAAGTCAAACAAAGAACTAACACAACACATGCAAATATAAAGAAACAACACATGAAGCTAACTGAGTGGATTTTTTCGTTTTTATAAATGCTTTGTTAAAGTTGTCTTACATGCCATAGATGTTATCAAATATATATTGACTGAATACTGATGCAATTGTTATTATTATTATTATCCTCTTCTCATAACGATCAATTTGATATATTTTTTAATGTTTCACAAGTCCAGTTGAAAAACGGCAAATTCCAGAAATGAATCCTGACAATTTCCACCGACAGTGTTGTTATTGGCTGAGCTGTGCTTCTTTCTGATGTAGTGTTGACTAGTACAAAGTTTTATATTAGTTTATCCACTTACCATCCCTGGTTGGATTGGCAAATTCCAACCTGGTTGTATCAGAGCAGAAAGTGTTTTTAATATAATAATTTAGAAAATATTGCCTCAAAATTCTCTTAATTTAATTTCCAGTCGGTTAATTTAAAAACCCCAAAACATTTGAAATGTATATATATAAATATATATGCAAAAAGGAAACCCTAATTTTGGGTTAAAAGTAGCATTAATGACAAAAATAAGAGGTTTTTAAAGAAAAACGATTAAATCGTCCATGAGAAATCGATCTCCTGCTCATATTACATTATATGAACCTAAAGCTATCTGAAATCTTTAAATATAAATAAATAAACCCTAATTTTGAATTAAAAGTAACATTAATGCCAAAAATAAAATGTTTTAAATGAAACACGACGAAAACGGCCAAGAGAGATCGATCTCCTGGTCCCACTCCCTTCTCAGCGTTCTCACCTCTTTTCTCAGTTCTCCTCGGATAAATTCTATCAAATAAAACTAATTAAGTATCAAACTATTCAAGTCAGTTCTCCAAAATGCTGTACTTACCATTTCTGATCACATAAATGATGTATTGTCTTCTAACTATTCAAAATCCGAAAAGTTACCCTGTTGCTAGATAACTGGCAATTTGTTTAAAGTTGCCTGGCAACCGGGCTCGACTTGTTGACAGATAGAGCAATATCTTGTATAGATAAAAGATTCACCCGTTGTAGTACACGGGTGAAGACCAGCCTTATATAAATACGGGCGAAAATAGCGTTAGTATGAAAGTGAGGCTCCAGTATGGAAGTGAGGCTCCAGTATGTGGCTCCAGTATCAAATGGATACTCATATAGGCACAGAGTTGGTGAAATGGGAGAGAATGCAAAAAGACAAGATGGCGGCCGCAGAACGCCGTCGATTTCACTTTTAAATCTTATTAAACTAGATATTATATTATATTTTTCAACTCAAAGGTAGCGGGTAAATAATAAAACAGATGTAAAGAATAAATGTTGCTTCTTAGATTGTTAAATTAGGCTCTCAATTCTTTTACCCGCATTTTCGCCAGCTTTTACATAAGGCTGGTTTGCACCCCTACTGCAGCAGTACGGGGTGAATCTTGTACCTATATCTTGTAGTGCTATTATTAGTATTAGTTTATATTAAATCTCAAAACATCCCAAAGGTATAAATACAGGAATACAGAATATACCCTAATTTTGGATTGAAAGTAACATTAATGCCAAAAATAAGTAACTTAAAAGAAAACATGACGAAAATGATCGTGCGAGGCCAATATCCTGATCCTCACGCCCTACCCTGGGTTCGCCCATGTATTTTCCAGTTCCCTGCAAGTATCCTAGTGATGTTACTTTATGTGAACACAAAAGCATCCGAAATGTATAAATATAACGAAATATGCAAAAATAAACCCTACTTTTGAACTAAAAGTATCATTAATGCCAAAAATAAGACATTTAAAGGGAAAACGACGGAAATGATCGTGAGAGCCGTTCGTTTCTAGTCAACACACTAACTATGTTAAGGGGCTGTGACATTAGGGTTTTTTGCGGGAGCGTACGGCGGTGTAAGCGCGTTACGTCATATACATCGGTATACGCTACGCATATGCCGATCCTCCAACAAGCCAGTTTCCTTGCTCAAAATTGGCAGCGTATGGATCATATGCTGCTCATACGCTAGGCGTACGCTGTGCATACACCGGCATAGGTTGGGCGTACGCTGGATTGACACCTGCCGGGTGTCTCTTGCGTACCCCCAACGTTCTGTAAAAGTGGTGTCACACTATGGCGTATAGCATTAGCGTATGGATTATCGACCCATACGCCGTCATATGCTTCGCCTGCGCTACGCATACGCCCTCATACGCGCGTCCATCCAACAAAATTTGAGCATGCTAAAAAAATGTTGGTGTACGGCGGCGTATGGCTCATACGCTCGACGTACGCTATGCACACGCCGACATAGGTTGGGTGTACGCTGAACTTGTCAATCACAACCGTCAAACCTCATCACAGTACGCTGCGCATAGGTCGGGATACGCTTTGAATACGACGCCACAGGCTAGGGGTAGGTTAGGCATAGGCTGGGCGTACGCTTCAGATGCCACTGGGACCTCGTGCTTGGCCTATGACGGTGTATGGGTCGAAAACCGCATACGCCGGCATACGCTAACGCCATACGCCGCAATGTGACTGGGCCTTTATATACAGTGATTCGTTCTCTTGCCTCCTGGCTGTTGCTGGACTGAAAACGAATCACCCTATTCTAGCAACGGTCATTTATAAAATGAACCAAACTGACAATGGATGGGTATGACATCCACCTGTGCTGGGTGCCTGGCCATGCCAGCATACAAGGAAACAAAAGAGCTGATCGGGCTGCGAAGAGGGCCCTGAACTGTGATCTTGAACCGTGTCTGATCCCTCACTCTGTTCTGAAACCACTAATAGCCACCCACATAAAATCCAAATGGCAACATGAGTGGGATGAAAACATTAATAAACTTAAAGAAATTGAACCATCTGTGGGAAAGCCACCACAAACTCATGCTGGAGGTCGGCGGGACCAAGTGGTCCTTAGCCGCTGCCGTATTGGCCACTCGTGGCTTACACATGCTTTTCTGCTCATGTGGGAACCTCTCCCTGAATGTATTGGGTGTCAGTCCTCGCTGACACTCAAACACATTTTACTAAGTTGCGTTGATTTTTTGGCCCTGCACCAACAATTCTACACTGCAGACAGTATGCATGACCTTCACTTCACATTTATCTAAAAAAAATAAGACAAACATTCAAGCGCCATCAGACCATGCAACTTTAAATAAATACAATTAAATATGTATTATATTAAAAATTTACATATATATTACCAAATGATACTGATATTTGTAATGTCGGACATACTGCCGTATATGGTATAAATGTATAAGTGAATATTATATTGAATGATATTACACCACTGCCAAACAGCCAATGTATACGGTTAAAAGTATACACAAAAATATGAACACACTAAAATTAATCAAACAATGCTAGTGTAAATAAAATAAAATATATAAAAAATATCACATCACTTGATAGTGCAATGGTGACATCTGGGGAAGCTACCAGGAGACCAGGCTACATTTGAATTAGGTCATCCCACATCACGTGGTCATCGCGAGACGTCAATACGCGTCATAACTAGAAGACTTTTGCAAAGCTTGTCAAAAGTATTCTGGGTTCTTTCAGCTCAAATTGCTTCAAAACTAGCCACTCTTCATCAAAATTACTCTGGACTAATGATTAGTAGGTTATAACGATCAATTTGATATGTGTATCTCGAAAATAAAATTCAAATTCAAACGCCATCGGACCATGCAACTTTAAATTAAGGTATAAGCACTAGATTTCTGTGACCCAAATTGGTGACTTTTATGGGAAAATGGATGTAATTTCTTTAATAATTGAGATATCTAAATGAAATTTAGACTGAAGCTAGATTAAGACATGTTCTATTGATATATTTCAATAAGGGTTGTGCATTTCTATTAATTTTGAATAAAACTGTGGTTTTTCACTATGCGTACCAGCAAACTCAATGCATTGTCAATGGGCCGATTTGCATGAGGCAGAGACGAGCCTCAGAAAAAGTGATAGACACAAGTCGTACCTGTTGCATTCCGCCTCGCGCCAATTTTGAGTGCTTCGGCACAATTTCCCCAAACTCAACACTATATAAGATTAATAATGGCTGCACAGTCCAATTAACTTTTCTAAACTTTGAGATTGCTAAAAAAAAAGGGTGAATTTTCAGGTTGAAAATGAGTGAAACTTTTGAAGTTATTATTGGAATAGCAAAACTTAACCAAATTGAAATATTGTTAAACCAAGCTGTAAAGGGATTCCTATACTACATAATATACAAAAATCATGAAGATTGACCTAGGCAAACCAATTATAGAGCCGTTTTTCTAGACCCCTACCAAAAACCGGTGCGATTGGCTGGATCAGTTTTGTTGTAAGAAAATATCCGCCGCGAGTCGCCGTTTGCGCACATACCTACATATGGCCTTACTACTTAGCTTAGGCTTAGCGTATGCCGACCTATTGTATAGGTCTGCATACGTATAGGCTATACGAATTTTGACCAACACGTCAGCATATGGCATCATAGATTACATATAGGTTGGGCATAGGTCAAGTACGCTCGGCGTAGGTCGCTGTATCTTGACTTATTTATATTTTCCAATTATTTCGACACATTACGCACATGCCACCGCCTAGATAGAAGATTCACCCGGTACTTGTAGTACACGGGTGAAGAGCAGCCTTATATAAATACGGGCGAAAATAGCGTTAGTATGGAACAACAAGTAGAATGCCTGGCACCAGTGTCAAATGGTTACTTATATAAGAACAGAGTTGGTGAATGAGAGAGAATGCAAAAAGACAAGATGGCGGCCAGAGAATGCCGTCGATTTCACTTTAAAATCTGATTAAACTAGATATTATATTATATTTTTCAACTCAAAGGTAGCGGGCTATCAATAAGATGTATGTAAAGAATAAATTTTGCTTCTTAGATTGTGAAATTACGCTCTCAATTCATTGACCCGTTTTTTCGACAGCTTTTGGTTTGCACCCCTACTGCAGCAGTACGGGGTGAATCTTGTATCTAGCCGCCACCATATATCTTAGTGTGACAGGGCCTTAAGGCTTAGCCTAAGCTAGTTACTGTCAGTGGTAATACTGGTAGTGGTATGTGTGCAGTTTACTAGATCTAGGTACTTCACATGAAAATTGTAAAATTGTTGCACAGTACTGCAAATCGGTAGACAGACAGAGCTCACAGAATAGATTAAAGGGTTTTTTAATTCGAGTAAATATGATTAGTCATTCCAAAGTTATCTACGATTTAGTTTTCCTAGAAATCAACTATTAAGTTGTGACCATTTGTGTTCCAGGATAGGTACATTTCTTTGTAGTTTCTTTATTAATGGTCAGATCCTGATCAAACTTCACAAAAATTAATTTACAGCAGAACCAACTGACACTGCAGTCATTGTTTAGGGAGACTGCATAACTGTAAACTAGCCTTTCAATACCCCCTAATTAAACTATCATTCCACTTTTAAGGTCATATCAGGACAGGTACCGACTTTTGGCAGTGCGCACTCATGGCGACTTTATAGTGCTACCCTTAAACGTTTCTGATCTTTTGAACCTCAACCGATCAGAATGAGCCTTATAGTTATACGTCAATGGAAAGCTATGATCTTGATCTACAATGTAGGGTGATTTTCTTGGTGATGCATTTAGGTTTTACATTTTTCTTTAACAAGTTAAAGTTGTCGTATCCACTTTGACACTTGTTGGTAGTGATCAGTTCTCAAATAACTCAATTCCATTAAAAGGAGGGAAAATAGCTCTTTAAAATAATATATAACATGACCCAGAACTACCGCTCTCGGAAAGTCCGTTTTTTGTGGGGGTTTTAAATGAATTTATTTACCCTGCCCATAAAAAATGTAGGCTGTCATCAGTTCTCAAAGAACTCTATACCATGAAAAGGAGGAGAAATCGTTCTTTAAAATGATATGCAACATGACCCAGAGATACTGCTCTTGGAAAGTCTGGTGGTTTTTTAAAGTGGTTTTTCTTCTTTAAAAAAATGAATTTTGGCTGTGATCGGTTCTCAAAGAACTCTATACAATTAACAAGAGGAGAAATCGCTATTATTATTCCACTGACAGCTCGTGTATTGTGATTCAGAGAGCAGCTCGTGCTCAGGCCGGGAACTGCTGATGTATCATTCTGTTCACAGCTTGTGTTTTGTGATTCGGAGAGCAGCCCGTGCAGTGGCTAGGAACTCTTCATGTATCCATTCTGCCGATAGCTTGTGTGTTGTGATTCGGAGAGCAGCTCATGCCGTGGCTGGGAGCTGCTCATGTATTATTATTCCACTCTGAGCTTGTGTATTGTTATTGAGAGAGGAGATCGTACAGTGGCTGGGAGCTTCTCGTGTATTATTATTCTGCTGGCAGCTTGTGTATTGTTATTCAGAGAGCAGCTGGTGCAGTGGCTGGGAACTTCTCATGTATTGTCATTCGGAGAGCAACTGGTGCAGTGCCTGAGAGCTATTCATGTATCATTCTGCTGACAGCTCGTGTATCGTGATTCGGAGAGCAGCCCGTGAAGTGGCTGGGAACTTCTCGTGTATTGTCGTTCGGAGAGCCACTGGTGCAGTGCCTGAGAGCTGTTCATGTATCATTCTGCTGACAGCTCATGTATCTGTATTCGGAGAGCAGCCCGTGAAGTGGCTGGGAACTTCTCATGTATTGTCGTTCGGAGAGCAACTGGTGCAGTGACTGAGAGCTGTTCATGTATTATTCTGCTGACAGCTTGTGTATCGTGATTCGGAGAGCAGCCCGTGAAGTGGCTGGGAACTTCTCGTGTATTGTCGTTCGGAGAGCAACTGGTGCAGTGACGGGAGAGCTGTTCATGTATCATTCTGCTGACAGCTTGTGTATCGTGATTCGGAGAGCTGCCCATGCAACTGGAGCAGTGCCTGGGAGCTGTTCATGTATCATTCTGCTGACAACGTGACAGCTTGTGTATTGTCATTCGGAGAGCAGCTCGTACAGTGGCTGGGAGCTCCTTGTGTATTATTATTCTGCTGATGGTTTGTGTATTGTGGTTCAGTGAGCAACTGGTGCAGTGCCTGGGTCTGGGAGCTGTTCATGTATCATTCTGCTGACAGCTCATGTATTGTGAATCAGAGAGAAACTTGTACAGTGGCTGGGAGCCGCTCGTATATTATTTATTATTCCACTGGCAGCTTGTGTATTGTCATTCGGGGAGCAGCTCTGGTGGGGTTTAGCTGCAGTCAGTTATGGTTGGGAGAGGATAGCTGCAGCAGACAGCTGATCTGACAGCCTGAGGTGGTCTGCAAACAGCAACACCAGAACCCGCTGCACCTCTCACTCGTTGCAGCTGCCATCAGCGGAAATAGGAGACGGTATATTAATGAGCCCTGTCTGAGAGACCAAACATTGTACCTTTCTTGGGGCTAGAGTGTGTTTTTTTTTCTTTGTTCCGTGTTTTTAATATATAAATAAAAACATACACATAAACCAACGACCGAATGGGTTAGTTATTAACACAAATTAAATTATCAGCACATTACATTATCAACTCACATTAAGTTATCAACTCAGCCAGTCAGGCCTAGTCAAACCCAATGACTTACACAATTGATACTTGTTGGTACGTAGCCTGGCGCTCGGCATTACTAGGATAGGGCAAGAACTAGTTATCCTGAGACTGAGTTAATCAGTTCTTGCCCTATCCTAGTCACAATCAGATGATGTAACTAAGAGGGATATCGGGTCATGGTACCAGTGGTCCAGTCTTCCAATTAGGCAGTCCTATAAAGCCACCATGAGTGCGCACTATCAGAAAGTCCCTACTCGTCCTCATATGACCATAGAGTTTGCGAGAACATGAAACTAAAACAAACAAAAAATCTGTCCTGCTGATATTGAATGGGGTTGTCTCTAGATTATAGACGTACTCAGTGTAGTGTACTTATTGTTTTGCAGTAACACCTCTCTAACCGACCACATCCACAGATTGACCACTCCCCTATATCGATCACTTTATTTATATCCCAAGCGATCGCCCATACAAATTACAATACCATTATAAATGTATAGCAATTAAAAAAACTTCTCTAAAGTGTAAACCGATCGCCTCCCTAAATGGATCATTTTAAAGTCGGTACCATGGTCGGTGGATTTAGAGAGGTTTTACTGTATTTTGAATAGTACGTCGCACACGTTATCTTGAGGGGTAGACAGTGATTACAATGCCGGTTTCCTTTTTAATGGTTGCCTCTTTGTTTACAGGGTGACGTTGCATTTCGTGGTGGGCGATCAAAAGCAGAGTGTACAAGCGAAGCTAGGAGAGAACCTTCTGGACGTGATCATAGAGAATGACGTAGACATCGACGGTTTTGGTAGGTGGGCAATTGTCAGTGTGTGTATACATATATACATGGTTAGTACAATATTGAAAGGGCCTGGAATTTAGGGATGTGGGGTTGTGAGCGTCTCGTGAAAAGGGCCTTTGAGATTAAAGCTGCATAGTCCGATGGTCTTGTGTTTCTGAGATGAATATATTAGGTTGCGCGTCATAATACACCATACTCTATTTTCATGTAACTTTGATTTTTAAATGGCTAACTTTTTAGATATTTGAATTACAACCATTCAATATTAATTTTGGCAAGCATGCCAAAGCTCTGACCCCATAGACTTCTGCAGTAGCAGGTTCTGTCAGCACTATAAAGTTGCCGTGACAATCAAGCCCCAATAAATGTATATATCAGGCATGAAAGATCTCCGCGATTTCGCGGATTTCCGGGATTTTGCCTGTAGCTATAAGTGTATACTAATACGTTAGACCCTTCCTGATATGACCTTAGATGTTGCCAGGACGTAAAACTCCAACAACCAACCAACCAATACGTTATTTCACGCTGCAGCACCATCAGCGTATACTAATATGTGGTGCAAACACCGCAGAACTAGCAGCGTATACTACTAATGCCTTCAACCGCCGCAGCAGGGTCAGCGTATACCGATATGTGGGGCAAATGCCGCAGCACTATCAGTGTATACTGATATGTGGTGCAAACGCCACAGCACTAGCAGCATATACTACTAATACATGTTTCAAACAGCGCAGCACTATCAGCGTATACCAATATGTATGAAATCCGACTTCCGGGAATTTTCAGGGATTCCCTGACAATGCTAAGCCTATGGGAGAATATCAGCATTTCCGCTTTTTTTCCAGGAGACCACTTTCATCCCTGATATATATACCTATGGAATAAAATTGTCACAAACTATAAATCAGTCCCATAATGCCTCAATTTTGAATCCGTGGCTTTTAATAGAGAATTGAAGAGAAGTTGTTTGTTTGTTGTTTATGTCCAAGCAACATCTACGGTCATATCAGTGCGGGTACCGACTTGTGACAGTGTGCACTCATGGTAACTATAGTGCTGCCCCACTGGGAAACCAGGCTGCCAGCACCATGACCTGATATCCCAGTCAGATTATCCTGACACTGAGCCAACCAGTCCTTGCCATATCTTATTAATGCCGAGCGCCAAGCGACAAGTATCAATTTTGAAGTCATTGGTTTGACTCAACTGCGATTCGAACCCACAAACTCATGGGATCTCCTGATCTCCCAAAACAGGAGACGCCGCTCTACTCATTCGGCCACCCCATCTGGTCTTGAAGAGAAGTAGCTACCATACATTTTATACCTTTCTGGCGCGTAATATTCGCGAGCTTTTAAAATATTAATATTACTAATAGCAAAATCGTACAATGTATTATGTTTTTCTTATTTATTTACGAAGCTGTCGTAGCCTGGCGAGTTGCTGGTTTAGATAAACATGATTAATGACTATAAGTCACACGTATTAGGATTACCTAATATTAAAAGTATAGTGAAACTCCGTTTTAGCGCTCCCTGAATTTAATGCGAATTCAGATATAACGCGATGATTCATTGGACCGAGAATTCTTTAATTCAATGGTAATTCGGTAATCTGAACCCTGATTTAATGCGACCCTGTTGTGTTTACAATGGTGTATGGACCCCAACGATCGTGTTGTAACTTGTAATGGGGTTTCACTCTATTTGATGTGCACGCCGTAATACTGGACATCATGTGGGATTGTGCGACTTGCAGCAGTAACACTAACATGCTCTATTGAGTTAATTTACCAGGGGCGTAGGTAGGTAGGCGTACGCCAAAACGTCCACATCGTTTTGTCAAAAAAATTAAAAATTTAAAAAAAAAAAAAAAGAGAGAGGAGGCGTGTAGTAGTCCGGAGTGTCGAAAACTCAAGTCTAAAATGTGTAAAATCTGCCAGCTTAAGCTTATGCGGCCCTCTAAACCCCCTGCCGAAATTAGGAGTACACATTGTTAAAGGTCTAGCTACGTTCCTGTTTACTATTCCTTCCATGCAGCAATAAATGTTTAATAACTGCGTAATTATCTCAATTCGATATGTAGGGTCCAATCTAGGCATTTACCTTGGTTTCGAAAATGTAGTGATTATATTGAATTGCATCTTGGAAGTAAGCCAAGCCTTTTATATCAGGGGTCTATCTTAGGATTTTACAGCCTCAGGCTAGGGAGAAGGAAGCACGTGAGGTAGCATATACAACTCACGACTGGATTACGTGTCTTTGGGTTGCTCCGGCAAATTTAGTCTACATACAAGCTAATACGCAGTAAGTATCATAAAAACTGTGGTTAGCTTAATCATGATGCATTAGAGCATCATTATGGAAAGTTTAGACTTTCTTTGGTCCATTTTGGACGAGTTATTTGGTTATAAAAAAATAAACCAAGGATAGAATTCCTTCTCGAAGGATTGAAACCGGTCATTAGCGGTTCTGTCAACACCTGAGTCACCGTGTGATTATGGGTAGAGATGTGGGCTCTGCCTCGTCTCCTGTGGAAATTCTCTCGTACTCTAATAGAGAGTAATGTTGGAGATGCTCCTGGGTTTCTTTTATAGACTCCCCACAAAACTTTTTCAGGCGTTTCTCTGAGTTTCGTAGCATTTTCTCCAACTTGTTGACGTTGTAGTCACAGGTGGGAGAAGTGTGCGTGACAGAGGGATGGGCGGGCCGATACACTGGTCCCGACCATGCGTAAGGTTTGGGCTTGACCCACAACCCACGCACAAATTTAGCTTATTACGCCTGTGTTATAACGGTATAAACACGTTCTCTAACACCAATAGATGTCCAAATGAGTTTTAAACAACCATGTTGTGACATATATATATATACCGGGACTGATCAAAAATTTTGTTTCAGCTCTCGATGGCCACGAAGCGGAGTAAGCGCGGTGCAGCAGCAGCCGATGGGCGTGTTCCGAGTGGCGAGGACGAGGAGTACGACTCCTCACCCGTGTTGTCGGCAGGGCCTGCGACACAGCCCGGGGCGCATATTCTCTCCGAGGAGGACATAGTGCCTGGCGGCGCCGCACCTCAAAATTGGGAGACGCGGTTTGCGGCGATGGAGAGTCACATAATGGCTCTCAAACCACCGGTGTCCCGTAAACGGAGTGTGCAAGAAGAGTCTTCTGTGGAGGATTTCTCCGACACAGACTCAGAGATGGAGCTTAGGGCTCCTCCTCCTTCTCCTAAACGAAGAAAGAAGAAACACATTGTTTCTTCGGGTGATGAGTTCACCAAGGAGAGGGGGAAGACTGGGCTTCGCAAAAAGCGCAAGACCAAGTCCAAGAAGAAGAAGAAGAAGAGGAAAGTTTCTTCTTCTTCTGACTCGTCCACGGATTCCACGTCTACGGAATCGGACTCAGACACGCAATATGAAGGTGTCTATGCTGCCATTGGAGGCAAAATGGCTAAGAAAGTCGAGAAGCCAAGGGCTAAGCGGGTGAAAACCACTACGCTTATGCGTGAGAACATTAATGGCCATTTCCGCACGTTTAAGCCGGCGGAGATTATTTCTAAATTATCAGATGAGTTAACAGGCATTAAAGGTGTTCCTAACTCCATCATTAAGGAGATGGATCGAGATGTCAATTTGACGGAGGACCGTAAGATCAATATGACGGAGGACAGTAAGAGATTTGAGGGTGTTTTTGCACTAGTGCATAAGGCGAGTTGCTTTGGTTACCGTAAAAAAAAAAAAAAAGGGCTATTGCTCTGTAGCAAAACAGAATGCAACAAGGGGAAAACAAGTTCGGCTTTGGCTAAAGATGGACCAAAGGTATTGCATTTTTGGCGGCGGCAGGTAATTGCCTGTCGTATCGAAGATATGAAAATCGTTTTCAAGTCAGTTTGCACAGATGCTGGCAAAGAAGGGGCTCGCTCTAAGAAGGTTACCGATAATGAGGGGAAGGAGTTTACGCTCTATCTTGCTCCAGAGCCGATTAAAGGGAAACCTTTAGATAATACCAAGATGTTTGGCGGTCAACTACAATACCTCTATAAAGAGGTAGAGACTGCAGCCAAGAGTGGCAAAAAAAACATGGATGGTAAGTGGAAGGATACAGGAAATCCTCGTTTCAAAAAAGGTCACGTGGGGGATTTTAGTTCCACGGCGGTTCACAGGGGAACCAGATCGGGTTCAAACTTCGGTCAAGGTTTTCGGGGCCGGGGCGCTCGCTCAGGCTGGACCGACAACACCGCACGGCCACTAGGCCGAGGTGTCAACTCGCCGAGACCCTTCCCCAGGGGCGGGTCCATGTAGAGGTTGAAACACAAACGTTACAAGTCCTTCCAGCCTCTAAAACCACACAAACTGTAAGCAACTTTGTGGCTGGTAATATTAATAATCATATTTCTGAGTGGCACAAAATTACTAGTGACCAAGAAATTTTACAATTAGTTAGGGGTGTTCATATTCCCTTCACACAATTTCCGGTACAAGGCAGGATACCTTTTCCTTATAACATTGAACCGGTTGAACGAGAGGCACTAACTAAACAGGTAGAAAAATTCTTTGAGAAAGGAATTATACAAAAACTGACATACTGTTCAGGAGAGTTTATTTCAAACATCTTCTCGAGACCAAAGCCTAATGGTGAGGTTCGAATGATCCTGGATTTAACAATCCTTAATAAAATGGTTGAATATCGACATTTTAAAATGTTCTCGCTAGATACGGCACGAGATCTGATTACGCCAGATGCGTGGATGGCTAGTGTTGATTTACAAGATGCATATTATACGCTTCCCATAAGGGAAAAAGACCGAAAATTTCTTCGGTTTCTTTGGGATAACCAACTCTATGAGTTTACCTGCATGCCGAATGGTTTAGCTTGTGCCCCTCGTTTATTCACTAAACTGCTTAAACCTGTTTTTTCAGTAATGGCGCGGAAGGGTCATATAATGTTTCCATACATAGATGATTCCTTTATTATTGCATCAACACAAATTGATTGTGAGAATGCAGTTTTGGATTTATGTGCATTACTTACTAAATTGGGGTTTTATGTACATCCACAAAAGTCAGTGTTTAAACCAACAAAACAACTCAAATGTTTAGGGTTTATTCTGGATACACTGTCTCTTACAGTGTCGATAACAGAACAAAAACTAATTAAGTTCATGAATACAGCGACCCAGCTTATTAAGTTACCAAAACCTAAAATTAGACAGGTCGCAGTCCTTATTGGGATAATGATATCGTATGCACCCGCTATTCTATACGGGAAGGCCCATATTAAATCTCTAGAAATAGATAAAAATTAGCGTTAACACAAATAAAGGGAATTTTGAGCGGAAAGATGTTATTGCAAGAAGGGGCTACAGGATATTGGATGGTGGATGCAACACATAGCAAGTTCACCAAATCCAATCCGCATGGCGGAACCTAATACGGTAATTACTACTGATGCTGCGTTAGAAGGTTGGGGAGCTCATCGAGATGGGGTCACAACAGGAGGTAGATGGCTTGATGATGAAAAATCAGACCATATTAATGTACTAGAACTGGTGCTATTTCTTCTGGGCTTATGTAGTTTAGTTTAAAGATACATAAATCACAAGTTAGGATTACTAAACTGATTAATACACAAACTCATGGCATAATTCGTAACATGGGTGGAACCAAATCAAAGCCTTGCATTCAGTTGTCTAAACTGATTGGTAACTGGGGGCACAGGCTCAACAACGATTGGGACACGCAACCTTGGCGGCCAGCAGTTTCACAACTAACTGGCAATTGAACTTAATACGATTCCCATGATAATAAACTCGGGAATCTGACACACCACGGACCGTTAGTGGTTCACGGCGACGTGTCAACGACGCCCCTATTGGCATTCCTTTTCTAAGGAACCAGCTGCGCCAATTTGGATTGGACAAAATTACTGAGAATAGGATAGTAGCTGATGCCTGGAGACCAGGAACTGTCAAAATGTACACATCCTATTTAAAGAAATGGGGTGTACATTGTTTGTTAATGAAAGTTAAGCCAACAAATCCAAAAATTTCACAGGTAGCTCGTTTTCTTCGTTCTCTAGAGGATGAGGGACTATCCTTTGGGTCGATTAATGCGGCAAGATGTGCGTTATCAATCATATTACCGAGAATTGATGGTGAAACAGTTGGAAAACATTATGTTCTTGGATATTTACTTCGTTCAATTTATCAAAGGAATCCTGCAAAACCAAAGTATAGTCGGTTTTGGGATGTGTCTGTAGTATTTAAGTTGTTTCAGGCTTGGCCTCACAACTCGTGGTTAGATTTAAAACAATTAGGTTTTAAGGTCGCGGTCCTGTTATTATTAGTAACCGGACACAGAGGACAGACCATTGTTGCTTTGTGTTTAACTGGATTAGAAATAGACAAGAAACAAGCTACGTTTGATTTAGCACAATTGCTTAAATCGAACACGTTAGGTGACCCTTTATCTACGGTTCACTTAGACTGTTTTCCGAGTGATCGGAAATTATGTGTTGTGTCAGCCATACGGGCTTATATATCTAAGACAAAGGATTTACGTGCATCACAACACCTATTAGTGAGCTTTATAAGGCCACATAAAGCAATTTCACGAGACACCCTTGCCAGATGGACAATTACGGTGTTGAAATTGGCTGGAGTGGATACGAGCAAATACTCATCCCACTCAACTCGAGGTGCCATGGTCTCCAAGGCACGGTTGCTAGGTGTTTCTGTGAAAAGAATACTAGCGCATGCAGGCTGGAAGACGGCTAAGTCGTTTGCAAAACATTACAACAAGCGACTAGAAAAGCCTACCGGCATTGCAAAGCGCCTGCGCGCCAACTAACAAGAATAGGTGGGAGAACAAAAACGTTGAATATTATAAAAGAATGGATGATATTAAAGATAAAAATGAATTATGTAAAGGTCTCCCTAGCCTGAGGCTAGCCTGAGGCTGTATACCGAGGTAAAATAGTATAGTTATACGAATCTTACCTGGGTATAGATGATGGATAACTGTTGTTTTCCCGAGGTAGAAGCCTCGGGTCGACATGGGCTAGGGCCCGCCCACCACACCCTACCACGTCTATCCCGT
>CM059189.1:95806896-95831008 GCA_030323885.1 Branchipolynoe longqiensis | reverse complement strand
GGCAAGCTGGCTCACGGCACCAATGTAATGGCCCACGGCCCTCCGACTCACCCTTTCTCTCACGAAAGAACACCAAGATTCAATACAGTGTACGCTTCACCTGGTTTATTGGAACCTCTGCTCTCCGCGGTGTCAGTAGTTGTCTGACCCGCCCCCTGACTCGCCAGATCCCACATCGACTCTATAGGTGTGTGTGGGGGGGTGGGTCAACCACACGCAGTAGAGGTCAGCCCGGCTAGGGTCTGACCGGTGGTGACCCGTGCCGCCACCTAGCGCAGTGTAGTGGAACTGCGCCAGTGGCGTCGTAGTCTCCGCTGCTACCGCGTGATAGTAGAGCTCATGTTCAGACTACTACAATCTGGGTCCCAACAAAACCATTGTAACCATATTCCAACTCTCTAACCCGACCACCTCCCTAATACCCCAGTCACACGAGGCCTGCATTCGCTTTTGATCGATTCGCGACGTCCATATGCCCTCCTTATGACTGCCTTAGGCCCTCCTTATGCACTGGCGCTGCGAGGTCGCCAACCTCACGGTGACCATTTCGGAAACTTTGTACACAAGGAGGTTGCAGCTGCTGCACTTGCAACCTCCTTGCGACAAATTTGACCCGGTGTAGGACATTCAAAACATTGCCCCGTTCAAAACACTACTGTTCAGTCCAAAACACTACCCCTACGTATGTTCAAAACACTACCAAAGTTCAAAACACTATCATGACATGGCAGCACCACATATTACTATCGCTGATAGTGCTGCGGTGTCTGCACCACGTATTACTATTAGTATACACTGATAGTGCTGCAGTGTTTAACAATGTATTAGTATACGCTGATATTGCTGCGGTGTTTAACAACATGTTAGTATATGCTGATAGTGCTGCAGCATTTAACAACGTATTAGTAGTATATGCTGATAGAGCTGCAGCATCTGTAGGCCTACCACTATTAGTATTCGCTGATAGTGCTGCGGCGTTTAACAACGTATTAGTATATGCTGATAGTGCTGTGGTGTTTAACAACATATTAGTATACGTTGATAGTGCTGCAGCAGTTAACAATGTATTAGTTTGTATACCCTGATAGTGCTGCACTGTTTAACAACATATTAGTACACGATGATAGTGCAGCGGCATTTAACAACATATTAGTATATGCTGATAGTGCTGCCGGGTTTAATAACATATTAGTATATGCTGATAGTGCAGCCATGTTTAACAATGTATTAATATACGCTGCTGCAGCGTTTAAAACATATTAGTATACACTGATAGTTCTGCAGTGTTTAAAACGTATTAGTATACCCTGATAGTGCTGCGAGATTTAACAAGTCATGGTGCCAGTGGTCTGGCAAATCATGGTACCATCGGCCTGGTCCCCTAATGGGGCAGCACTATAAATTTGCCATGAGTGTGCACTATCACAAGTCAGTACCCATCCTGATATGACCTTAGATTTCGCTAGGATGTAAAACAACAACCAATAACAACAACCCCTACTGCCCCACCTTACTACATACTTCCCCACCCGACTGCATACTGCCCCACCATACTGTATACTACCCCACCTTAATGCATACTGCCCCACCCTACTGCATACTGCCCAACCCTACTGCATACTGCCCCACCCTACTGCATACTGCCTCACCCTACTACAAATGAAAATGAATATGCAACAATTATAAACAACTTTTAGAGTAGTGTTTTGAACTTAAAGGTAGGGTTTTGAACTTATGGATAGTGTTTTGAGCATGTCCACAATAGTGTTTTGAACCTACCTTCAACTAGGTTGAAAACACTACCGTAGTGTTTTGAACCTAGGTTGCAAACACTACCGTAGTGTTTTTGTGGGGTAGTGTTTTGACTTTACTACACCGGCACCGGCCTGGCGCCGACCCCGCTGCCACCCGCGTTTTTGAATCAATGTATCGAGTGGGACGCTGGGTGGTTGGCGACTTTTTGGGCGTAATGAGGTTGGCGGCGAACACAGGCTCTCGTGTGACTGGGATATAAATGGACCACTTAAAGTCGGTCCCAAGGGCGGTCGATTTAGAGAGGTTTTACTGTAATATACTTTATAAAACACTCACAAATAGAATACCCCTCCCCCAATGTTACCTTTGTGTATGGTATAGATTCAGACATGCATCCTACCTATATCTAGACTGTCCACGTCGTGGATCTGTGTGTGTTCCGTATTCCCAGCGTCCCCGGACTCGAGGTGAGTGGCCGGTTCCCCGGTACTCGCCATGTCTGTGTAGATCTGCACTGTCTTCATCAACATCCGCTTGGTCATCTCTGACAATTCTGGCTTCACCGTCTGGAACACACTGGAAATAGAGATTAATTAATAAATAATATAGATACTGCTGCTACTGCTGTTACTGTTGCTACTACTACGATCAAGCTCTGGCTGAGTAAAATCAAAGACTTACAAAAATTAATACTTGTCGCTACCTTGCCTGTAAAGTGTAATATAAGTTGATGTCCACACTGTGATATCTAGTTTGCTCGACATGACTAGGATTAAACAAAGACTGGTTGGGTTAGTTTCATAATAATGCGACTGAATGCGGATCATGATGGTGGTGACGCATTATCCCAGTGGGTCAGCACTATTATACAGTCGCCATGAGTGCGCACTATCACAAGTCAGCATCATCCTGATAAGACCCTAACTATTGCTAGGACGCAACACCCAAACATACAAAGAAACATACTGTGGCATCAGCGCGGCCGTGTAGCGGTTGGGGTGGTTCAGACTGGTGACCAGTAGATGGCGCCCCCTGGTCAAGGTCACAACATCCTCCTGGGTGAAGGTCTTAGACAGTAGGCTCATCCGTCCTTCGGACCCTGAAACAGTGTATGTTTATGGGTACATTAGTTAATTAGGAAGGGGGAATTTCGATCGTGGGCAATTGGTCTTCCTTATTCCATTGCTCGATGCCCTATCCTAGTAATGCCGAACACCAGGCTAGGTAGCGACAAGTATAAATATTTAAGTCATTGGCTTGATTCGACCAGTGTAGGGAGAAATGGCGACCGTGAGTGGGCGCTAAACTTACGTGGACGCTGATATCGCGAATCCAATGTACTAAAGCGCGCATAAACAATCCACAAACTAGTGGAACTTCCTCATAAACATACCAGGATACCGTAGGATACATATCGGAGGATGTAACACCAGAATACAGGAGGAAATCAATCAAAACAAGGAGGATCAACCTCACAAGAGCGTGTCGACCGTTAGATATGGCAGGAAACGGCGAAAACAAGGCTACTGATTGCCAGGAAAAAATTAAAACAAAATGAACAAATGAACAAGGACGACATAGTAAGACTGGTGATAAGAACAGTCAGGGAAGAACTGGAAAAGGAAGCCCAAAAAAAAAGATCAGGACATGACTGACAGAAATAGAAACGGAACGGAACCACACGGAAATTGTAGATGGAAACAACAAAACTAACGGAAATGACTGCAAAACCAAACTACAAGCATTACAAGTAGCATATGACACGCTGCAGATAGAATGCGCATGGTACAAGGAGGAATACAAAAAAAAACACAAAAAAACAAAAATGTAAGCAAAAATGCAAACACCAGGACAATGCCCACGGATAAGAAGAAGCCGCAAACGGAAGCGAACAAAAATCAGTCAATCAAACCAAAAACTGAGGGAAAAAACTCAGTGATATAGTCCATGGCATGCCCGAAAAAGAAAATGAAAGCATTCAGGAAACAATCACTGATATGCTAAAAGAAGCGGACTGTGACTTTGGCTGGACAGTAGTGACTAAGGCCTTCCGTCTAGGAAAAAAAAAAAAAAAAGAAACAACACCAAAAAAAAACCCTGACAGTACTGAGCAGGCTGAAAACAAAAGCCAAAGTGAGGAAACAAAAGAAGAACAAGTCCAGGCCACTGAGAAAGTCCAAACCAGGCCGAGGAGTATAAAAATCCAGCTGGAGAAAAAGTCACAAAAAAAAGAACTCTTCCAGAAGAAAAAAACACTCCAGGCCAAAAAAGACTACAATAAAGTCACAATAAGACCAGTAAGGACAGAAACAGAAATGCTGAGTGAAAAAACAGCACAACAAATGTACACACTTGCACTCGAGACCAAAAGTGACAAAATAAAATCGATCAAAATGAAAGGGTGTAACATAGAAATAAATGGGAAAACCTACACACCCAAGGAGTTCGGAGAGATCGATATTCAAGAGATCACACCAGAAAAGGCTGCAACAAGGGAACACCCCTGGGGAGTGTCATTCCAAGGCCACAACTCCCACTTTAGTAACCTGTACAAGTGCGAAGTCACAGGAAAGGACGGGAAGAAATACACCTCGGCCGAGCAATACTACTGCTCAATAATGGCCAAATATCATGATAAACATGACATAATGAGAATGATCGAAAACATGGACAACTCACACACAATAAAAGCAATGGCAAAAAAAATATGGAGATCACCAGAATGGTGCAAAACAAATGAAAAAGTGCTGGAGGATATCGTCCGCTTAAAATTCACACAAAACATAGAGCTAAAAGAAAAGCTAATAAATGCCCCCGGGAATGCATTCAGGGAATGCACAAAGTGCCCATACTGGGGCTCAGCGCCAACGAAGGAGAAACGATAAAACAAGGTTACTAAAATAAAATGGGGGACATCCTCCAAAAAGTCAAGGAAACCCTGGCAAATGCTGACAAATAAAAAGGAAAATATAAATAAGGAATAAATAAAACTATAAAAATGTGCACGTTCAGGAGTAAAGCATAAGAGCTCTCCAGGCGGGTGTGAAGGAGGCGCGAATAGCATATAAACAAACCAGATGCTGCACCTCCGCCCAAGGCAATAAACCAATGCGAATTGCGACGACGACGACTCCCAAAACTGCGAATCGAAGCGACGACAACAAATCGCACTGACGAGTACAAATTAGTAATACAGGAAAATATAAATAAACAAATAATATAAAAAGCAAAATAAATAAACTGCAGGTGAAAGGTGTGCACGATCAGGAGTAAAGCATAAGAGCTCTCCCGGCAGGTGCGAAGGAGGCATATAAACAAACCAGAAACCGCACTTCCACCCAAGGCAATCCCAATTCAAATCAGACATAACGAATACTGCAAATTGAAGCGACGAACAGATAGGGATGAACAGATAGCAAAATGCAGGAAACGATCGTGATTAGTGGAGACTCCAGGACCAGAGCCGTAACCACCCACCTGAAGGACCTAAACCACAACACACCAAAATACAGAGAAGTAATAGTCTCTGTGCCAGGAGCGACTATTGCCAGGATAACAAGTGCTGTATGCAGGAAGTACACAAACAACACTCCACCAGGACAAATATACCTCATGGCTGGAATCTGTGACCTAACGAAAAAAGTGGGCCACAGAGATCTAAGACTATCATTTAAGACAAAGAAGACACTCATGGAGCACATGGTACAGGAATACAAACACGCTCATGACACACTCAGTACACTAACAAAGATGCCAGTAATCTGCGAACTTGTGGGCATGGACATGGAAATGTACTGTGGCCACAAAAGAAACCAGGAATACCAGAGACTGGTAGATGAATGCATACCGGAAATAAATTCCTACATCCACCACCTAAATGCAAACAAGATAGAGGGTGTAGACATCCCATGATATGCAAACTACATCCACAAGACAACGCATGGGAAGAGATTGGCATGGTATGGTATTGGTATGACTGACGGAATCCACTACAATGAGGATTATGCAGGATACGTTGCTGGCAGGCTGTCCAAGAGCATCGAGGAGAACTGGGAAAGGAACCAGGGCTCCAAACCATGAGTATCACAAACTTACTACAAACCTACTATCTCACTAACAGGCGTTACTAAAAATATGCCATCGTCCGTGCAAAACAGGTAATAAGCGCAGTGACTTACACAACTACCCACCAGAGGGAGATGTGTGCACCAGCACCCCCCCCCCCCACACACACACACAAACAACCAATCTAACTAAAACTAAAATTCGCGAAATCAAGCAACCACTCACCGAAAAACACAAACGCAATGATAAAAACAAACTAATGCTGCAAACCACAATCAAAATCTTAGGCTTACAACAGCTAATCACTGAAAAAATAAGGCTAAGTAAAAATAGCACAACAATTGACCTAACACTGACCAACTCAAACCACGCCACTAAATGGGGCACCAGGAGCTGGGGTATAAGTGATCATGAGCTAATATATGTAACAAGGAAAAAACTAAAAAGCAAAAATTACTATGAATGATCGGCAGGTCCCTAAAAAACTACTCAGAAGATGCATTAAAAGATCATCTGCACCAACACATAAACAACATCACACAAAACAGAGATGATGTTAATATCTATTAGGGCAACATCATTACAGAAATAACAAAATCAGATGATGAGATGTGCCCCATTAAAAAAATAAAAATACAAAAAAAACAGGACCCCTGGGTAGACAATGACCTGCTAACGCTCATCATAGCCAAAAGTAAACTGGGTAATAAAGCAAAGCTCACAGAAACAATAGAAGACAAACTGGCCTACCATATCACCAGAAACAACTCTCTCAAAGCTGTGAGAACAGCAAAAAAGAAATACATAATAAAGCAGGACAAAGACTGGGGAAGCAATACAAACAGATTCTGGAAAAATGCAAACCTATTATTCCCCAAAAATAACAAAGAAGAGCACACAAACTTCCAAGATAACGAAGGGACAATGCTCACAGACAAAGATGCAGCAAACAAACTGAACACACACTTTGCCACAATAGGACAAAAGCTGTCAACACTATGGACTGGATAAAATGCTACCTGAACAACAGGCAACAGAAAACAAAAAAAAACAATACACTATCAGACAACCAACCTGTCACATGTGGTGTACCCCAAGGGTCAGTGTTAGGGCCACTGCTCTTTATAATCTACATAAACGATCTTGAAAAATGATTCCAAACCGAATGCCTCCAACTATATGCAGATGACACAGTCATATATGCAAATGGCACCACAGAAGAGGAGGTAATAACTAAACTAAACAAGCTCCTACTAAAACTGGACGAGTGGTGTGAGTCCAACAAAATAACCATCAACACTAGCAAGTCAAAAACAGTTCTCTTCTCGCATAACAAATGCCGGAAAGAAAACTACACTGTAAGCTAGGAAACCAAACACTAGAAAATGTAGACCATTACAGATACCTAGGCCTTGAGTTGGACAGCCAACTAAACTACAACCTATGTATAAACAAAATTGTCCAAAAGGTAAACCACAAACTGTGGCTATTTGCAAAGCTAAGAGACTACACGACACAAGAAATGTCAATAAAAATCTTCAAGGGCATGGTGCTCCCCTATTTTTACTATGGAGATGTAAACTATATGGGTGCGAAAAAAGAACTTCTAAAAAAACTGCAAACACTACAGAACAGAGCCCTGAAAATCTGCCTCAGAGTAGACAAGCTGCATCCCACCTATGACATACACAAAAGAACCAAAGTAAAATTGCTAGAAAATAGGAGAATAATTCATCTGAAAACATTAGCATACAGCTATAGTCAAGACAATAAACTCCTAACAAAACCACAAAGGGCAACTAGAGCAAATAATGCGCCACTACTAAAGCAGACCAGAAGCCAAATAAAAGCACACGAGAGAAGCACACTAGAAATGGCTGCCACGGTGTGGAATGCCCAAACAGTAAAGGAATGACAAATTCCTGACCTAAAAACATACAAAAAATATCTGTGCAAAATAAGGCTAGGAAACCCCCACTAAGCTGCACTGCAAAGGGGCATGTGATATGTCACGGCCCACCAGCGGGACGCCCAATGGAAGGTAACCATGCCAAAAGTAGCCAGATAGCACACCACACAGTTACGTACAAGCCTATGATATGTAAATAGGAGTAGGCTAGTCTAGTAGTAAGAGTAGAAAAAATAAAACACATATATGCCAAGAAAATCCAAAAAAATTAACAGAGACCAGACCAACCAACTATCTATCTGCTACTGAAATCAAATACCTTATCAGCAGCTACTGTGTGATAAGATAACACCAACACTACAGGTGGCCAGCATTGAAAAAAGGGCTGAATACCCAGGCTTATATGCTAAGGACAGTATAAATACAGCCTCAATAAAAAAATTAAATAAAAAAAGTGTTTGAACCAGTGGGCTCGAATCCCACGACTTACTAAAACAAGTGACGGATGCTCAATTCATTCGGTCACCCTGTCTAGTACATTTAATATTTTCTTTAAAAAAACACAAAAAAAACCAATAACTCAACGAACAAATATCTATTACAAGACAGGACAAAATCTGGCAAGTGGTAAAGTACCTTGGTAAGCAAGACCCACCGCAGCTGGTGTGGGTGACGACACCCCATGGTTTACTCTCAATGGGCCGGTGGGACTGAAGGAAGCGCCAGTTCCAGTTAGTGAGGACTCACGGAACTAACCAGGCAGCACCGCTCCATTGCTACGAATACTCACATATATTTAAATATACAGCACAAAACACCACGGTGTATGACTAATTTCTCAAGTGCTCTCAATCAACTTCTCCTAGTTGGTTGGTTGTTGGAGCTTTACGTCCTGGCAACATCTAAGGTCATATCAGAATAGACTTCTAGTAATTATCTTACACTGTGCAATATCATGAAATTTCTGGAAAGACGCGGATATTCTTCCATAAACATAGCCTTGGCACTGTCACGGAAAGTTCCCGGAAGTCAGGTTTCATCCACTACTCTCCTAGCACTATTCTAGCTCCACTGCACTGATCAGTCAGAACAGACTATCCTTAGAGAGTATTCCACTGTTCTTGTTATGACTGTATTATCGTCCATGCCACCAATTCCCTTTCGCTCTACAACACAATCACTCCTTGTTTTTCTGTTTGTTTGGATTTTATATCCTAGCAACATTTAAAGGTCATAAAAGAACGGGATTCGGACTGACCAATTGCATATATCCATGGCATTTTGTGATAGTTAATCATGGATTATCAAAAATCGTGGAGATCCGCGAAATCGCGGAGATCTTTCATCCCTGAAAAAAAAAGAGTAAAGCTTGTTTTAATTAAAGCTGCATAGTCTGATAAAACATCAAATTTTCAAAACCAAAAACGTTATCTAGATTTGATTCTACATATCTAACTTAGATACTGGCACACTTATTAAACGTTTGTCACGGCATAGAAGGGAACACCGAAGCAATCTAATATAACCTGTTACTGCAGAAGCCGATGGCGTCAGCGTTTTGGCATGCTTGCCAAAACTAATTTAGCATATTAGCACTTCAAATACTTCAAAGGTTAGCCATTAAAAATAAAGTTACTTCAAAATAAAGTAAAGTAGAGTATAATGACCAACATTATATGTTTATCTCAGAAAAAAACTGAAACTCAAAACCATCGGACTATGCAACTTTAACGACACCTCTAGAGCACATTGATTTTTATCATTCACTATTGGACGTCAAACATATTTCATTGGAGGAAAGCCATTGATAAGCAGTAAGGGGTATTTTATATGCACTTTCCCACAGACAAGACAGCACATCCCACAGCCTTTGATGAACCATTTCTGAACCACTGGTTGGAATGGAAAATAGCCCAAACTGCAAATGGATCCAATGAGAAGGATCGATCCGTTGACCGACAGCTTCACAGATGGACACTCTACCGCCTGAGCTACGTCGTGCTCCCTTCATCCCTGAATGCTAAATAAATGAATTACCCAAACTGCGTCACAGCGCCCCCCGGAGGTGCCGCATTATATACTAACCATTGATTTCTACTGCCAGCATCTCGGCGACCCACCCGGCCGCCTGCCTCAGGCGCAGGTCAGGCCCGTCCTGGATGAGCAACTGGGTCAGCAGGTGGTGACCTGACCGCAGCTTCTGCAGCATCTTCAGCACCGGCCTCCACATGGGGAGCAGCTCAGCCGGCAGCAGGAGCGAGTCATCCGCCAGCAAATCTGAAGGAAGGTTGGTTGCTTGGTTGTCGGGAGTTTTACGTTCTGGCTACATCTAAGGTCATATCAGGATGGGTACCGACTTGTGACAGTGTGCACTCATGGTGATTTTATAGTGCTGCCCCACTGGGAGACCAGACCGACAGCACCATGACATGATATCCCACTCAGTCATATTATCCTGACACTGAGCCAACCAGTCCCTGTTTTATCCTAATAATGCCAAGTGCCTGGCTAGGGAGCGACAAAGTATAAATTTTTATGTCGTTGGTTTGACTCAGCCGGGGGTACGAATCCCACAACCTACAAAAACGGGAGGGGAGGTGAGCACTCAACTCATTCAGCCATCCTGTCTGGTGAAGCAGGGTTTGCATGGGGTTCTGTAAAACCTGGATAGTTTTGAAAATTCAAAACAACGATTTCTTGCCGTTATAATTCAGATATAACACAATAAAAGATATAGTGATCTACACATATATAGTACTGAGGTAGAAAGGTGTGATTGATTGGTCGATCGATTGATCTAAGGTCATATCAGGACGGGCGAAAGGTGTGATCAAACTTAAGAAGAATATAAACTTCATGACTTTGGTAAAAGAACAGTATTTCAAGTATTAGTATTAATAGTAACAACAGTACCTTTAACACTGACACCAAACAGTTCTAGTTGTTCTGCCGTGTGAAGAAAGAAGCCATCTTGGAGCAGGACATCGACCACCACGTCTCGACTAGAAGAAACATTCCGATACAATCTGCTTGATACGTGGACAGTTCATAATTCATCTTAAAAGCTGCATAATCCGACGAACACATACATTTTTCGAAAACAAATCACATGCCTAGATTTGATCCTACATATCCAACTTAGCTGCTGGTGCACTTATTAAAAGATTGTTGCTGCATAGAAGGGACTACAGATCAATTTTAGTTACTATTATCTCCAAAGTTGGTTATCTGTCAATAGACTACATCACGGTTTTGACTGCGCATGCGCTGAAAACGGCCTTGGGAGCAAAGCTAAGGCGTACGCCCATTGAGTTTGCCGATATGCGTAGGGCAAAACTGGCATTTTATTCAAAATAACTAGAAATACATAACAATTTGGTATAAACATGGACAGAAGGATGCATATGTTTAAGACACAACTCTCCATAAACCATAGAATATAAATAAAAACATGAATAAAATAAATTAAACTGACTGGCTATGGCTCTAACACTAGCCTGAGTGCCCAGATTTGTCTAAATCTAAATGCACATGGCATAAGATGTGCTGGTTATATTTATGTAAATGCAATGCTGGATAAAAGATTAATATCTTAATTTATTAGATACATATTTTTTAGTTGGTATTCTATGTTTCAAACAAGAGCTGAGATGAGCTGAAACTAGCACATTTCATAGCTGCATCCAGTGTATTAGCATGTGCCATGTGCTTCTCGCGGCTTTGTTTTGCTCTGATGCATCCCACAATGCACCACGCAGCTGGAACCGTGATGTAGTCTATAGTTCTAGTCCGAGGTGAGGCAAAGCAAGTTATACTAGTTAAGCTGATATATTTATCTAGAAAATGTGACGAAATATCCATACCAATGGAGTATTCAACTGTAAAGCGACATAGTCCGATGAAAACATCAAATTTTATCAACCAAAACACTCAGTGAAATTTGATCCTACATATCCAACTTAAACGATACCGGTTCACTTATTAAATAATTGTTACCGTATAGAAGGACACGCTACTTCAATTTAATAGAACCTGTTAATGCTGACGCCTATGGTGTCAGAATTTCGGACACGCACATCAAAATTAATTTGGCTTGTTTTCACTTCAAATAGCTCCCTAAAGTTAACCATTTATAACAAAGGTTACTTTAAACTGAAGTAATGTAGATTATAATGATCACCCGCATATATTTATCTTTTTAAAGATGAAAGAAACTCAAACCCATCGGACCGTGCAACTCTGACCTAGTTGTGCTTGGCCTTACTTGCTTGAAGCAACCAGTCGCTCCATGTCCTTCAGGGCGGTGTTGAGATTCTGTCTGTCGGCCTTGGTGATGTTTGCGCCTTTCTCAGCAAAAATCTGCAGAAACAGGTATGTGTCGCCCAATTAATTTCAATGAAACCTTGTTATAACCAGCCCTGATTTAAGGCGAATTCGGGTATAACACAATGATTTATTGGACCCAGAATTCCTTAATTCAAAGGTAATTCACTCAACTGAACCCCGATTTAACGCGACCACGCTGTAGCATTCTGTAGTACTTATTAGAAAATCTTAAACAATGATACCCACCATATTGTATTAAAAGTTCCTACATAATGACGTTCCCTCTGTGATATTTCAAATTCCTACATAACAACACATGCCCTGTAGCATTTGAAATTCCTACATAACAACACTCGCCCTGTAGCATTTAAAATTCCTACATTACAACACCCGCCCTGTAGCATTTAAAATTCCTACATTACAACACCCGCCCTGTAGTATTTGAAATTCCTACATTACAACATCCGCCCTGTAGCATTTGAAATTCCTACATAACAACACCCGCCCTGTAGTATTTGAAATTCCTACATAACAACACCCGCCCTGTAGTATTTGAAATTCCTAAATAACAACACCCACCCTGTAGTATTTGAAATTCCTATATAACAACACCCGCCCTGTAGTATTTGAAATTCCTATATAACAACACCCGCCCTGTAGCACTTGAAATTCCTACATAACAACACCCGCCCTGTAGCACTTGAAATTCCTACATAACAACACTCACCCTGTAGTATCTGAAATTCCTACATAACAACACCAGCCCTGTAGCATTTAAAACTCCTACATAACAACACCAGCTCTGTGGCATTTGAAATTCCTACATAACAACACACTTCCCTGTAGCATTTGAAATTCTGACATGACAACACCCGCCCTGTAGCATTTGAAATTCCTACATAACAACACCCACCCTGTAGTATTTGAAATTCCTACATAACAACACCCGCCCTGTAGCATTTGAAATTCCTACATAACACCACCAGACCTGTAGCACTTGAAATTCGTACATAACAACACACACACAGTAGTATTTGAAATTTGTACATAACACCCGCCCTGCAGCATTTGAAATTCCTACATGACAACACCCACCCTGAAGCATTTGAAATTCCTCCATAAGAACACCCGCCCTGTAGCATTTGAAATTCCTATATACCAACACTCGCCCTGTAGCATTTGAAATTCACCCTGTATTTATAATTCCTATATAATGACACCCACCCTATAATATTCAAAATTCCTACATAGCGACACCCACCATGTAATATTTCAAAATTCCTACATGACGACAGCCACCATGCTGTATTTCTACTTTCTCCGTGATGACACTGACCGTGTAGTATTCTCCAGTGTACGCCTCCAGTGCCTTGGTGAACATCTCTGCGGTCTCGGAGTCAGGTGCCAGCGTGCCCTGGGCACCCTCCACAAGCCGCTCCTCTCTGACAGGGTCCTCCTCGGCCAGCTGGGCCTCCCAATACTCCACCTGGTGGCGTAAAGCAGAACTATCAGACTATTTTTGGGGGGTACATTAGTTGATTAAGCAGGGGAAATTTCAATCGCAGACAATATGTCGTCCTCATTCCACTGCTCTTTGCCCTATCCTAGTAATATTGAGAACCAAGCTAGGTAGCAACAAGTACAAATTTGTTAGGTCATTGGTTTGACTCGGCCAGGGTTTGAACCTGTGGGTTTGAATCCCACGATCTACCAGAACGGGAGTCGGACGCTCAACTCTTTGATCGGTTTCTTATGTAGATTAAGCTGGCATTCCATTTTATTATAGTTGTTTAAGCAGGAGAAATTTCAATCACGGACAATTGGTCTTCCTCATTCCACTGCTCCTTGCCATATCCTATTAATGCTAAGCGCCTGGCTAGGAAGTGACAAGAATAAATTTTAACGTCATTGGTTTGACTCGACCAGGGTTCAAACCCAGGATCCCATGATCTACCAACATGGGAGATGGGCGCTCTAACTCATTCGGTCATCCCGTCTGAAGAGCTGAACTTATATAATATAAGTTATTAAGTATAATTCTCACCTGGAGCCACTCCAGCGCCGTCTGCACACCGGCCCGGAGAACCGCCATGGACGGCAAGTTGGAGTGGACGGCATCATGGCGCAGTGACACCATCCACTCAGGCAGGCACAGCTGCAGCGACAGGGATATACAGGGACATTTACAACTATTTTTGAATAATAATATTTTATAGAAAGATAGACGGCTGTGTTACATACTCAATACTGTCATGGGGGCGATGAAAATTTGAAATATTGCGCCTTAGGGTAGGATTCGAACCCACACTTCTTGCCATTCCCGAGCTAGCGTGCTAAGCATTACACTACCTAGGTTTCCTAATGCAATCACCTTATCCATGCCTAACTGTCTATGTGGCCCCTTGCCTGAGAGATCAATGAGGGCTACTAAACTGGTCCATTAAGGGCAATGAGAACAACTACATTAGTCTGCCCTAGGATTGTTAGGCTTTTACATGGTCGCTTCAAAATGGGTATAGCTTCCATTAGATTGCATTAGGACTTTCTTCCAGCAATATGTTAGTTAGTAACTGAAATGCTTAGGAGCAGTTTACAATTTGAGACCACAGTATTTTCAGTGTGCTGTTCTGTGGTAAATTGATCAATCTGGCACTAAATACTGGCGTGTTATATTCTACTCACATCATTCGTTAGCTGGTGCACTGGGAAGGCATACCGCGCGTTCTGTCCCTTTTCAGTGATCAAGTTGATGAACCTGGGAGAAAACAAGGAAAAGGTTTTGTCATACCGCCACACGCGAAAGACACGCAAGACCATTGCCAATCCATCAACAAGATTACCTCCATTGCTGCCAACCTTAATGTTACATGGTCCGAAGGTTTGGAGTTTCAGCCATATTTATTTTTTATTTTTAGGTCAAAATATGGCATTGGTCGTCCTAATTTACCTTTGGAGTAACTTTCATTATAAATGGCTAACTTTGGAGATATTTGGAATGAAAATATGAAACATTACTTTTAGTGTGCATACCGAATAGGCTTGGGAGAAGCAGATTCGATTAAATCGACTTAGTATTGGGTGAATATCCAATTTCAAACAGCGTCCTACATATTTGGTTTCCACGTTACATTGATAACGATTGATTTGGGGGGGGAGGGGGGGGTAGCAAGTAAGTCAAATAGCTATTGTTGCCCCTGTGTGTTTAAGTATATTAGCAATACTACATCTACTTAAACTACCCAAACAAATACGCATGTGTGATTTTGTACTAACGTGACAATTTTCACATTGACACCATGTAGGCCGATCTACTTTTTTTTCTACCTTTTTCTTGTAAAACAATCTTTTTTTTAAAGCTAAATGTAATCAATCAAATGTTATTTCAATTTGACGATTGTGATAAAATAATATTATGGCTGTGTGTTTGATTTTCATGTTACAGGAGTAATTTGAATGTCTTGCCCAATTTGTATAAGATCAAAATCAAAAAGTGAAATAGTTTTTTTTTTAACTCTGACCTATGCACAACATGTAGCACTATAAATTCGCCAAGAGTGCAGTCACAAGCTGCTACCAGTCCTGGTATAACCTTAGACATTGCAAGGACATAAACACCCAACAAATAAACAGCTTTCAACGGATTGGGTTGGTAGTGGAAATCGTCTATTCTTACCTTGTGAGCGCCATTGCGGAGATGATTCTGGCACACTTATCTTGTTCCCGCAGACAGTGGTCTTCTTGCACCCCGTGGTAGTACAACTCGGCACTCATTAACTCCCAGGTGCACTCAATGGCAACTGATAGCTTATCCGACCTACAAGGAAACGCAACCACAAAACTATGCTATATTCAGCGATGAAAGTGGTCTCCAGGAAAAAAAAGCGGAAATGCTTATATTCTCCCATAGGTTTAGCATTGTCAGGGAATCGCGGACAATTCCCGGAAGTCAGGTGTCATACATATTGGTATACGATGATAGTGCTGCGGCGTTTGACGCATGTATTAGTATACGCTGACCATGCTGTGACGTTTGAAGCACGTATTAGTACTAATAGTAGTATACGCTGATAGTGCTGCAGCATTTGAAGCATTTATTAGTAGTATACGCTGAGTGCTGCGACGTTTGCACCCCATATTAGTATAGATATACGCTGATGGTGCTGCAGTTTAAGTCAACATATTAGTATACACTTATAGCAATAGGAAAAAATCCCGGAAATCCGCGAAATCGCGGAGATCTTTCATCCCTGCATATTTATGACAACTTAATCCTAATAATTTTTGCACAATTGGTAAGAATCGCATATGATTAATGGAGGTTTGTTTGTTTGTTGTTGTTTTACGTCCTATGGAGGGAGATGTCAACAGGTACTCTTCCACCACCTTCCCATCTCTCGGGCCTAGGCCTACCAAGTACACCTCTCTGCCGAGGCGCCACCTGCCGCCTCCTCCTAGAACTTCCCATTAGGGTGCGACGGATACCAGCATTTACCTCCAACAGCCAAGTGGGCAACTTTACACTTCCGCCCGCGCCCCAATCTTCTGGTTCTTCACGTCACTTAACAGCTTTTCCACCTTATCACTCTTCACCACCGGATGCAGAGGCCAAATCAGTAGAGTGCAGGCTTCCCTTGAGGAAGATCAGGAGTTTGATTCCCAGTCGAGTCAAACCAGTAACTTACAAAATTGATACTTGTCGCTTCCTAGCCGGTCGTTCGCATTATTAGGATCCGATAGGGAAAGGACTGGTTGGTTCAGTATCAGGATAATGTGATTGAGTGGGAAATCAGGTTATGGTGCCAATGGCCTGGTCTCCTAGTGGGACAGCACTATAAAGTCGCCATAAGTGCAGTCACAAGTTGGGATCCGTACTGATATGACCTTAGATGTTGTCAGGACACAAAACTCCAACAAACAAACAGCAATCTTCACCCGTAGAGCTCTTTGGGTCAATAAAATGACATTCATCTCCACTAGGCTGCTGTCTCTTCCTTTTTGAATCATCATATTGTTCACACAACTTTCTTAAAGGTTCAATAGCAGTTGTGTTTCTTTTCTTTCTTATTTCACTTATAAAGTACCGGGTATTTTCTTTAGACACTTTTATAAATAGTATGCTACATTTTACACAACCACTGACTTGTGAGTGTTCGATTCACATTAATTAAATTACAGTGAACATTTTGCTTGGTATCGCATGACAAGTTGCATGACAAATTACACAAATCAATACGTAATAGTAAAAGTCACGGCGAAAAAATCTCCATAAGCAATACTTGGTGGTACAATGGGTACCGCCATCAACTTCACAGTGGAATTGATGCATTTCCTGAAAATATATTTAGCCTGATAACTAGCAAAGTGCTGCACAAAATTTAGCCATTGCAAATGACTTTACGAATTGATTAGCAATTGTCGCGAATCAATTCCTTGAATTAGCTAAATGTAGGCCTACAGACTACAGGCGTTGCATATTTTAAACTAGATAAAAGATTCACCTCATACCATAATAAGACTTTAAAACTTGAAGTTCAAGTTGAACCGTGAGCATTTAGTGACTGCCATCTTGGTTGTTTTACATTCTCTCTCATCTCATCAACTCTGTGCCAAGATAGATACACATTGGATGAGGGAACCAGGAGCTCATCTCTGATTGGTTGCTTGATACCAAACAGTTTTGGCCACTTTTTCTAATGGATATTTCCCCCCCCCCCTACTGCAAGTATGGGGTGAATCGTTTCTTTAAAAAAACACTAATTTCAAACTAGCAAATTCTGACTTTTGGGTCCCATGTGCTTCACAGGCCGAGTATTAGATTAGGAATGAGATATTAGAGCGCTGTGTGACGTGATGGTGTTATACATACCTCGACTTCCACACAGCAATTCTATCCACAGCATGCTTCTGCTTTACAAGATCGCGGCTGAAAAGTTCTTCATAAACGTGAATCCATTCTAACCTGAAGATAATTAAGTAAGTAAAAAAAGAATAAATAATGTACCTTAAAAACATACAGCACTCAGTCAGACTCGTAGGACCATGCAAATGCTGATTGTTGGGATACCATATTAGCGCAATGTGGCCATCATCGTAGACTCCACCCCCCCACCCCCCATTCTCTCGTTCCTACGCTTTACACCAATATATATATAAACAGCGGAGGCATTCGACTGGGCCTCTCTATGCGAATATACAAATATTTCCTTACAAATTCCTATTCGACTGGGACCGGAAATGGGTTTGTATACGTATGATTTGGATGTGTGTTGTGGCTCTATCCGCTCCATCCATAAATCTTGCGGATAGAAAGGTCCCAGTCGAATGCCTCCAGTGTCATACACTGGGGATTGGAACAAGGACATCACCGTTTGTTTACAGTTGATTCATACCAAGGTAGTTTTTGCTCGGATTTTAGCTGCATTGTCATTTACCCCTATTCTGAATAGGGGTGAATATGTTATATACCTACACCGTTCATCATTATTAATATTATGTGACAAGATTTGTGGGTTTCACTTTTTTCTTCTTCTTTTTAATTGAGAAGTTTAATCCGGGACATTTCAATTCAGAATTATGGGATGCCATTAACAAAACGCCGGTTGCTAGGTTTTATTTAGAAACCAAATGCGTTTATATAATACCGACCCACCTAGGGTGGGGGCTAATGACTAAGACGTGTGTATATATGGGTCGTTACATGGTAAATTAATAAAAAATACATAACAATTTGGCACAAACATGGATGGATGGATGGATGCAATATAATAATATAATGAATGTGTTTAAAGCACCTGTCACACCATACCGGACTGAGTATTGTATAGTCCGGTGCTCTCCAGTACACAAAATGTATCGAAATGGAGCATAATTGAGTCAATTGCCGCCGGTCAACCGGACAAGTACCGTACATGTACCATACATGTACCGGACGAGTACCGGACGGACCGACCATCAACCGGACTGTATTTTATGGATTTTCTTGGTATTGTCATGGGGGTGATGAAAATGGGAAATATTGCCTATAGAACAAGACTCGAACCCACATCGCTTTGCATTCCGGGCCAGTGTGCTAACCATTACACCACCTAGGCTCCCTGATATAAACACACTACCCACACCTACCTGTTTATGTGGTTAGGTCAGTGCCGACTACTAGAGTATATATATATTTTATTAATGTTCTCACCACCGGACAATACCGGAAGCAAACCGGACACCAATGGATGGCTACTGGACACCAACGGATGGGTACCGGACACGTATGGATGGGTACCGGACATGAACTGGACAAAACCGGACACCAACCGGACACGTCAGTCCAGTAGAAGTTTTGTGCATGTTGAAAACTTGTACAGGACACTGCCGGACACCACTGGACAGGTACCGGACATCGCCGTTCACAACCGGACAGTGTCCGGTTCTCGTCCGGTTCCCCAGGCCGGTAAGGTGTGACTGGGCCTTTAGACACAACTCTCTATAATTAAACATTTTGAGCTAAGAAACATACAATTTCAGTCACTTTATAGGCTGATGTTTACATCACAATTGTTGATTAGACATAAGTAATTCTTGTTCTAAATATTAAAATGTCAAATGTGTCAACAAAAACTTGTTTCAAAGAAATATATGTCTGATTAACCCTACCCATTTTCTAGCCCAACAAATGTTATTAACCATAGGATATAAATAAAAAACATGAATAGAATGAGTAAAACTGACTTTGGCTATGGCTCTAACACTAGTCTGAGTGCCCAGATTTTTCTCAATCTAAATGCAGATGGTATAAGATGTGCTCAGTATATTGATGTAAATACAATGCTGGATAAAAGATTAATATCTTAATTTATTATATATATTTTTTTAGTTGGTATTCTATGTTTCAAACAAGAGCTAAGATGAGCTTAAACTAGCACATTTCATAGCTGCACCCAGTCTATTAGCATGCACCATGTGCTTCTTGCGGGTTTGTTTTTCTTCCATGCATCCCACAATGCACCGCACCACTGGAATGGCGATGTAGTCTATTCACCAGAATCTATTAACCGGAAACAGCTGTTTCTGCGAAACTGTGCTGGTCCTTAGCAAACAGGGTGGGCGACAGTGGTTGGTTAATACCGACCCACCCACGGGTAGGCTAAGGACTAACACATGTATATTACTGCTGTCTGTAGTTTGCTACTGCTGTCTGTAGTAGTGGTGGAAAATGAAATCACCAAAATCCAAGAAACGGAAATAGCCCTAGATGGGTGCTGCCATTTGTATACTCGTGTTGAATAACCAAAATCCAGCAAACGGAAACGGAAATAGCTTGTCAAACTTCGCTACACAAGACACAGGGTGCACAACAGCGATTGGTTAATAATTGCCTATGGGATTAACGCCTTGCCGATGCTCTGCCGCAGAGTAGCGCACGCTGAATCGAGGAACAACTACATTTGTCCCTCCCTACAATTCTTCCATATATGGTCAGATGACGTCACGGGGATCAGTGTACGTGTTCCTCTGCACTACTCTGCTTAATTCACCCCAGCCAAGACATGGGTTACTGGGGTCGAGTCATTTTGCACATGACACATGTATTTTTCTACTCCACTCGTGGTGTTCCATTTGAAATTTTAGCAACTCGGGTGACCCGAGTCATGTTAATCGAATACGGCCCGGGGGTCGGTCCTAATCATTGCTTATTCATATTAATATACTATAAATAAATAAGCGAGGGTCAGTCCTAAACTTTGCTTATTCATATTAGAGGTGGAAAATGAATTCACCAGAATCCAGAAACAGCTATGTCTGCAGACCTGGGACCAGTTTATATCAATTCTGCAGAATAAGTACATATATATTATTAATCACCAATGTGGGGGGTCGGTCCTAAGCATTGCTTATACCCCAGTCACACGAGGCCTGCGTTCGCCTACGATCGATTTGTGACGTCAAAACGTCCTCATTGCGCCCTCCTTAAGTGCTGGCACCGCAAGGATGCCAACCTCCCGACGTCCATTTCGGAACTTTTGGAGGCAAGGAGGTTGCAGCTGCTGCACCTGCAATCTCCTTGCACCCTGTTCCGGCAGCGCCATTCAAAACTGGTTGGCACCCTGGCACCGACCTCTTGGTTGGCGAGTTGCCGGCGTCCTGGTGCCGCCAACATGCAATGCCCGCTCTGACCGTGTGGTCGGCACCAGGGCGCCGACTCGGCGCCCCCCTGGCCCCAACCGGGCCCCGCCCTGGCCCCAACCCCGACCTGGCGCCGCCCACATATTTGAATCAATGTATCGAGTGTGACGCTGGGAGGTTGGCATCCTTTTGGCCATAAGGAGGTTGGCAGCGAACGCTGGCTCTCGTGTGACTGGGGTATTAGTCATATCACTGTTTTAAATGTACACTCAACACTGAGATTTGGCTGTGGAAGTGTGATTGGTTCACAAGTTTACAGAACAGTCGTGGCGTCTGGGGCTCCAGGGCCGCATGCAAGGTATGCATTAGGGTGCAGTTATTTGCAATTGAAAAGAACAGCTCTGATTGGCCGAAACCACTGAATTCGGCAGCTATTTTCGAGGTGCTTGTTGCCTCCTGTCTGAAAATCGAGACGTCTCCAAGGCATACCCTGAACACAAATTGGTCAAAAAGACGTCGCGGAGCGGTCTCGGAGGCGTACCCTAAACACGACCCAGGAATGACTACATATCGTTGTTGTTGTTGTTTTGGGGAGTTTTCAGTCGCATTGGTGCGCTGATGACTGCAAATCTGCAGCACTGAATGGGCACCGATGAAAGCAGTCCCATGAGGTCGGGAGTTGGCTTCCGATGGGGAGTGATCAGAGGAATTTGGGGGGGGGGGGGGGGGGGGGGGGGGAGGAAGGAAAAAGGCAGCCTAAGAGCCCAACCAGTGGTTGGGCTCTTGAACCACAGTCCTCTGAGAGGGCCATGGGAGGCTGGGTGGTTGGTGTAGTTTTACGCCCCAGTAAGACCTTAGGCCATACCAGGACGTGCACCGACTTGTGACAGCGCCCAGTCATGGCGACTTTATAGTGCTGCTCCACTGGGAACTCAGGCCGCCGGCACCATGACCTGATGTCCCAGACAGTCACATTATTCTGACACTGTGCCCAGTGACCAGTCCCTGTCCTGATCATCATGATATTAGATAAAAGATTCACCCGGTACTTGTAGTACACGGGTGAAGACCAGCCTTATATAAATACGGGCGAAAATAGCGTTAGTATGGAAGTGAGGCTCCAGTATGTGGCTCCAGTATCAAATGGCTACCCATATTATGCATATAGGCACAGAGTTGGTGAAATGGGAGAGAATGCAAAAAGACAAGATGGCGGCCGCAGAACGCCGTCGATTTCACTTTTAAATCTTATTAAACTATATATTATATTATATTTTTCAACTCAAAGGTAGCGGGCTATCAATAAGACATATGTAAAGAATAATTGTTGCTTCTTAGATTGTAAAATTAGGCTCTCAATTCTTTGACCCGCATTTTCGCCAGCTTTTACATAAGGTTGGTTTGCACCCCTACTGCAGCAGTACGGGGTGAATATTGTATCTACATCCTGGGCGTAATCGATTAATCAACTCGGGTCACCCGAGCCACTTTTTGGCGCATGCGCACATCCTACAGACTAGGGTTGAATAAACGAATACGTTTCTCCGTTTTCGGGGTGGAAAAAATGGTGGCTTAATCTAAAACCTAATTATTTGTTTTAATAACCAATATAAGTACAGCAAAATAGGATTTAAAGTATTTTAGGATTCGTATAAGCTGACAATCTGGGTTATTTAAAAAAAAGCATTAAAACAACTTGTAGTGGTAGCTGTTATCCTACAGGTACCAGCTCAGGCATTCCTAGCAAACCCCAGCCAAGAGGTGGGTTACTGGCGTCGGGTCGTTTTGCACACGGCACGTGTTTTTGTCGACTCCACTCGCGGTGTTCGATTTGAAATTCTGACGACTCGGGTGACCCGAGTCGCCCGGGTCGTGTTAATCGATTACGGCCCATATGTATTCTAGGGGAGAGTTCCTAATTATCGCTCAACCACCACTTCATTGCAAAATCAGAATTGAATTGAATTAATTTTGCAACAACAAAAGCCAGTACCTCCAAGGCGCTACTTCAAAATATTCCGATACTATTCAATGCTAATGTTTCAAAGACACTAAAAGAAATCGAGAATACCTGTCAATCCAGCCAACAACACGTTTCATGGGCGCTGCCATTTTTATCTTTAGGTGGCGCACCCTTGTGGTTATTTCTGAGTCCAAACAGATTAAAACACAACCTGCCGTCTGGTGGATATATTTGGAACTACTAATACAGCGCGTCTTAAGCCGTGTTCACACGGGCAAAATGTGAGGCGAATCAGACAAATCGAATCAGGTGAGGCGAATTAGACCGAAAGTGTTTCGCGTTCACACGGGCCGTGCTTTTAATCGGTTTAATGCGGAAGTGGATATCTGCGCATGAGCAAGTACAGACTAACCAGCGCCATTTTGGGTTCGACGATGCGGCACCAGAGAGTGTGGGTTCGACCTAGATATGTATTTAATGAATCGTATTGGTTTGGAACGGTCAAAACTTCTGCTGGGCAGTGAAACCCTAAAAATAAATGATGAAAAAAATATATGTGCACATCTAGCAGTTTCATAGACCAAATTATAGTATATATCGACGTGCTTAGTCCGCATCACGTAAGTCGGTTGCGTCCACACGGGCAAAATTATCCGCATCACAGGAATCGATTCACGTAGACTACCTCGCTTAGGTGGTCTACAGGATCCGCATCACGTGAGTCGAATCAGCCCTAATCCGCATCAGACGTGCGTTCACACGCGAAATGTGAGGCGAACTAGGCAAGTCGCTTTCTACGAATCGATTTACATTGCCCGTGTGAACACGGCTCTACCCTCAGCACCCATAAATAGATATTTAATTTAGAAGCCTGACTATTAATAAATATATCCTGTACCTCCATTGATACCTGTCTATGGGGTTGTATCTATTCCACAGGCTCCGTAGAATGCAGTTGTAGGTGTAATGTATTGTAGTAT
>CM059189.1:95791170-95806396 GCA_030323885.1 Branchipolynoe longqiensis | reverse complement strand
CGTCTCTATCCTTAGCGTCATTGGCATAGAGTTGCATAGTCAGATGGCTTGGAGTTTCTGCCATAATGTTAGATGAATAAAGAATTTTAATATTAATAATCTAGCTTTGAAAATATTTTAAGGGAAAACATATCAAATTAATTTCGGCTTTGCATGTCAGATTTATGACACAATATCCTTCAGCTGTAACATATTCTATTACATTGACTTTGCATTCTTTTCTCTGTTCGCAATAAATGGTTATTAAATGCGCTATTATTTAAGTTCAATATGCGGAATCAAACCTAGGTAAGTGTTTTCAGTTCGAAAATGCTATGCTTTCATCGGGCTGGGCAGCTATAAACATCAATTGGATTGAGGCCATTTGACATTCTGAAGCGGGCTATTGAAATGAAGAATATAGCAATTTCCCCAATATTATAATTTAATTAATATTTTCAGAGATTCCTGATGGATAGTTGTTCTTTACTTTTCTCCTATTTATTCATATGTACATTTTTACAGATGTGTGCATGTATATGTAATGTATGTGCATATGTATCTGTGTTGTATATGTATGTACCTATGTACTCTCCATTTTGGGGGGGTAAAAAGTTGTATTTCAGCACCGAGGTACTGATCTTCCGGCCACGCTTAACTTCAGTCATTTACACAATTTAATTACAAGAACAATCTTAAGACAATAAAATATCGCTATTACATTCAGCTAATTAAGAGTTTGCGGTATATCTGGTCAATGTATGCATTCAGTGTATGCATTTTAATGTAGGCGGTGTCTTAGTTGATTTTCTAGGCAAGGGTATGTTGGTATAGTCTCTATCCTTGTGTCTATTGACAGTAAGCTTGACAGACGCCAACCATGTCTATATGCCTTGACACGTGATTGCTCTCAACAAATCGGGTCATTACACACGTATGATGCACTGCTCATGCGCATTGGAGTTTGAATCTATAATTACCTGCATGCACAGTTCATTTAGTGTTATGACCACTCAGCACTATTGCTAAGTGCTCAGCACCAGATACCTTAAAGCGAAATCACAGCTGTACCGACAGGCAGCATTATAAGATCAAAACTGCCGGCACCATCTGATACATGCCTTACATTATATACATATATATGAATACAGTAGAATCTCTCTAACCGACCACCTCCATAGATCGACCACTCCCTTATAGTGATCGCTTTATTACGGTCCCAAATGATCGCCCATACAATACCTTTGTAACGATTTTTTTTTAATCCCTAAACCGATCACTCGCCTAAATTGACCATTTAAGGTCGGTCCCATGATTTAGATAGGGTTTACTCTATAGAAAGAAGGGATATTATGCTCCATTTCGATAACTTAGATCAGTGGATAACAGCCCTTTACAGTGCTTCAGAGATAAGTCTTATATCAACCTTAAAGCAAGTTTTTGTATTTCGATTGATTGATTGATTGCTGGTGGTTTACCGCCATGTCGCCAGTAAGGATCATATTCATGGCAAACAATTAGTGTTATTTACTCAATTTATATTATTCTGTCAGTCTTAGTAACCACAATTATATACCTACATTGAAATTTAAACGGAAATCTAAAATTGTTGAGATTTGTATCAAATGACAGCAAAAGAAACTACAATGCAATTTAATTTAGGTGGATAAGATTGTGTCAAATGACAGCACAATTTAACTCACCAAACATTAACAAAATTACATGTGATACAGCTGAGTTGTTGTTAAGAACTCTAAAATGTTTTCAAGCTTCGGGTTCAGTTCTCAGGGATGAAAGTGGTCTCCGATAAAAAAACGTAGAAATAAACCCGACACCTTGGCGCAAATAGCGAATTTTTACTCCATAGGATTAACACTGTCAGGGAATCACGGGAAATGCCGGAAGCCAGGTTACAAACGTCTTTGTTATGCCTGTATTTGTTATGTTCTAGCAACATCTAAGGTCATATAAGAACGGGATTCGCACTAATATATGTAACAGATGTGACAATTGTAGCCATGTTCAACATCCTCGTATATCATGATCCACTCGGCTTTTCTAACCCAAACAACACCAGGTAATTATTAAATGCTGCTCTTTGCCAATTCAACTCGTTTGAGTGATAATTATTTAACAAGTTAAGGTAGTGGGCTGACTTTGTTTTTGCTGTTGTTGCTGGGGATTTTGTTCTGGTGCTTGAATTTCTGTGTCATGATACAGCATGCTGTAGACGGGTCATTATCTGGAATTGGGCTCTAAAGTGTGACATGGAAACCAAAAGTAAATACCTTACAAAGAACAGCTGAAAACATTCCAAATAATACCAGAATCCGCGTTCTTATGAAGGTTTACATGTTGTGCATATGTCAGAATTGAAGAAAAAAACTATTTCACTTTTTGATTTAGATCTTATACAAATTAATCAATATGTTAATATCACTCGTGCAACATGGACATGAAAGACACACATAGAACATCATTTTAACATAGACAACAAAGCCAAACAAGATGGTATTGATTACAGTACACAACAAAGCCAAACAAGATGGTATTGATTACAGTACACAACACATTCAGAAAAGATGTTATTGATTACAGTACACAACAAATTCAAACAAGATGTTATTGATTACAGTACACAACAAATTCAAACAAGATGTTATTGATTACAGTACACAACAAATTCAAACAAGATGTTATTGATAACAGTACACAACAAAGTCAAACAAGATGTTATTGATTACAGTACACAACAAAGTCAAACAACATTTTATTGATTACAGTACACAACAAAGTCAAACAACATTTTATTGATTACAGTCAAGTAAAAAAGAGTCTTACAAGAAAAAAGTTTAAAGTAAAGGTTTGGGTCCATGCATGGTAACAATGTGTAATTTTTCACATTTTCACTTTAGCACAAAATTATACAAGTATGTTTTTGCTATATCTTTTGTGGGATCAATTACATATTTGTAGCATTGATAACATATGTAAAACACAGAGGCAAACACATTTATATTTTACTTGCTATCAATAAAAGATAGAATTAATTATCAGCATCGTAACGTGGAAACCAAATATGTGGCGCCCAATTGTCGAGAATAACCCAGATGCCATCAGCTGGGCTGTTGCTGTCAATACGCAGTTAGCACTGCCTGGGGGACGGGGGGTGGGGGGTGGGGTTAATGCACTGGTTGGAAGCAGTCATTATGGAATCCGATAGAAGGTATCCGGAGTGTATGCGCCGGATGGAATGCCATTGAACAGAGGGCGCCACCGGCCATGGTGGCCTCAATAAGCCAGCCACAAGCTGCTTGTGGCTGCTGGGTTCGCGCTCTCGTGTTCTTTTTTGTGTGGCATGGTTTGTGTGTATGTTTTTGTAAAGTTTTAAACATTTGTACCTTTACATATCATTGGAAATGTATTCACAAGCCAAGCCAGACTATATATATCACAGTCTAAAGATATACTCTATATATATGCGTGGGTTAGGACTTTTTTGTTGGCTTTTATGGTTTTCTTGTTCGTGTTGCCGGAAGAGATAATTGGCATAGGAGGAGAGTTTCAACAATGGGTGTGTGTTAGGGTGTGGTGTGGTGTGGTGTGGTGGTGGTGGGGGGGGGTGATTGGGTGTGATTGGGTGTGGAAAGCGGCGGTGGGGTATGGTTAGGGTGTGGTTGGGTGTGGTGGGGCATGAGGATGTGATAGGGTGTGCTAGGGTGTGCTGGGTGTGGCTGTGTGTGGTGGGGGTGTGGTAGGGCATGATTGGGTGTGGTGGGGCATGGAAGGGTGTGGTAGGGTTGGTCGGATGGGGTGTGGTGGGGTGTGGTAAGGTGTGGTGGGGTGGATGGGGTGGGGGTGGGAGGTGTTGGGTGTGCTGGGGTGCAGTGGGGTGTGGTGGAGTGTGTGGGCTGTGGTGGGGTGTTGTGGGGTGTAGTGGGTGGGGTGTGGTATGGTGTGGTGGGGTGTGGTGGGGTGTGTGGGGTGTGTGGGTGTGGAGTGGTGTGGTGTAGCGGGGTGTGGTATGGTGTGGTGGGGTGGGATGGGGTAGGGTGGGGGTGTTGCGGTGTGGTGGGGTGTGGTGGGGTGTGGTGGATTGTGGTGGGCTGTGCTGGAGTGTCGTGGGTGGGGTGTCGTGGGGTGGGGTGTGGTGGGGTGTGGTATGGTGTGCTATGATGCGCTGTGGGCGCTGTGGGCGTTGTGGGCGATGTGGGTGTCATAGGCATTGTGGACGTTGTGGGGGCTGTGAGGGCTGTGCACTGGGCAATCTGAACCGTGACAGGGCGAGTAGACTGTATACAGAAGGCGACAATTAAACCTGCCTGGACAGACAGCATGTTCTTATGCTCTTGCTGTTATTACTGTTTCAAGCTTAATAATGCAGACACGGCCTACACTCACCAAATGCTCGCATTGACTTGGTCACTTCGGGGAATGCAACAGTATTGATTCAATATCGATTGTATGGTTGATTTCCAAAGCTCCAGTGTGTAAATTCAGTAGCATGTGGGGGGAATTGGTAGCTTTAATGGTGTAAATCGACTGTACCGACTCTTTTCTATGCTTCAGTATTTCAGTCCAGCAGAATTTCATTGCTGCTTTTTTGGATGTTGTTGTTTTGCTATATGTTTTTCTTCTTTCGGGATGTAGGAAGGAAAGGAGGAGATGGTACTGGTGAGGTCCTCACGTCCTAGCAACATCTACGGTTATATGAGGACGGTGCAACAGAAAGCCTTCTGGGGTTGTAAACAATGTTGCTGAAGTGGTTGCTCTGAAAATTGCTTAATATCAAACATAAACGGCTTTATTACAAAACTGCCATTTTGAAAGGTTGAGCAAAATTAGTTTCGATCACCTATCACCATGGCAACACGCTCAGACTATTGAAACACCGAGTTCAATACGGTGTAGGAAATAGTGACTTAATACACATGTATGTACACCAACTCATCCAGATATTTGTCGATGCCGCCGATCTGAACGCACGTGCGATGCTACACTTCGTACCAGCTCTCACAAAATAGGCTAAGTACCACTCATTTAAGGTATATTAGCACTCTTATACTTGCTTTTGCACTCTATATTAGCACTCTTATACTTTGATGTGTGTGTATGTGATTTCTAATTCACTAAGGCGGAGGGAAATGGTAGGGTATAAGATGGATCTTTATTACTTCAGGTTTACAATGTTTTCACTTTCGTTACAGGTCAGGTGTGGGGTGTTAGTTCCATTTTTGTGTGGGGTGTCCCCCGTGAGTCCAAGCCGTGATGATGGGTAGGCTGGGGACCGAACCCTCAACCAAATAGCGTGGAGAGGGTTCGGGGGCCAGATATGATCTGTGCCCGGGGGACGTAGGAGTGGACGGAGGCTGAGGTCCACGACCCCAGCTCCATGATTTCTCCTAGAGATGCGCCCGATGCTGCACAGGCCTGGGCCCCTCCCCTCCTGAGGCTGTGGAGGGTGTAGTGCATGGCCTCAGGATTTCCAGTTGCTGCGAGCGCCAGCCTGAGCCCGCCCAGAGCCTCCCCCGGATGCCAGGAAGGCGGGGCCGAGGGGGCGTGGCCGTTGGTATGCTGTGTAGGCTGCCCAAGTCGAGGCGGGGCAGTAGGGAGATCCGGGTATGCTGGGAACTAACACCCGGTATGCCTGACCCGGCCGCCACCTAGTCTTAGTGGTGCGGACAGTGATTGTGAGCCCCGAGGGGCCAGGGACGACGTCCCTAGCGAGGAGAGTGTGGCCCGGGTCATCACGAGCGCCCGTGTGCAGCAGGTTCACCTGCCTGAGGAGGGTGTGGTACCCTATGAGGAGAGCTGCTGTGAGTACCCGTGCTGTGGGGCCAGCTGTGGAGAGGTAGTGGATGGTTCGCCTTAGGTCTTGAGGGGTGAGGGGTGGGGCCTGGCTTGGCGTGTGTGTCGCGAGTCGCTGGACACCTCGCTTCATCAGGCTAACTGGGTATGTGTTGAATGCCGAGACGTCCCCTCCGAGCATCTGGACCCAGGTCTTGGCGCCGCTTAAGTAGTTGAGTACGGCCCCCGGTGTTGCTAGCGTCTCTTTGAGGTGTAGTATGTGCGCTAGGAGGTCGTACTGTGTAGGTGCGAGGGGGTCGTTGCGCTGTCTTGCAGTGAACCCCAGGTATCGCCTCGCCTGGGCTGACTTGTTCTTCCAGGTCCCTGCAGTAAGCCCTGCGTAGTAGACCTGGAGGATTCGTTCGTGCTGTTCGTCCATGTAACCTGGGGAGAGAGCGGCAAATAAGTGGTGAGCTTCCCAGGTTACCTAGAGGCCCGTGGTAAATACATTATCAAATTCAACGGTGATTTCAGTGAGGGCGCGGGGTGGTGCATAGGGCGGTGGTGGTGACCCGAGCTCTGTGGTCGTTAGCGTGCCTGCTCAGTGTGTCGGCCAGTATTAGGTCTTTGCCAGGCTTGTGGATTATGTCGATCTCGCATGAGTTGGTGGCAGCGAAGAGCCATATCTCACGTGCGCATGCTGTGAGTGTGTTGTCGTGGCCAGTGCCAGTGCTGAGTACATGTTGACTCGCAGCATTGTCGGTGTTCACTGTTATACAGAACTTGTGTGGGTTGGGCGGGGCTAGGGCCCTGAGGGCCACGACTAGGTTTATTGCCTCCAGGTGTGCGATGTTGCTGGTGCTGGTCCTGAGGCGGTCGGGGTATCGCTGTCCGTAGTAGGTTGTGGGTGAGTGTGCCCCGCCCCCCGTGAGGGAGGAGTCGCACTCGATGACCCAGGGGAGCTTGGGGTCGCTTGGGAGGAGGACTATCCCGTTAGAGCGTTCTGCGAACTGGAGGAACCAGCGGATGTCATCCTGTAGCTCGCTGGGAACTTGGTGGTGCCCTGTAAAGGGGGCCTTCCTGAGGGCGTCGTGTATCCTCGCCATGAACCGCCTGGCAGGGGTGATACACTTGGCGACATGCAGGAGTTGGCCTACCAGCTTCTGTAGGTCTTTTCTGGTCGCGCGCCTGGGTGCCGTCCAGTTCTTGCACTCGGTGAGGACATCCGTGAGCTTTTCCTCCGGGATGGTGACCTGCATCTTCATGATGTCTATGTGGAACCCGGGCCACTCCATGACCTTGGTGGGTGGCGTGCACTTGGAGGCCAAGCTGGGCCGTTATATTGATGCAGTCGGTGTATGCCCTTTCGGCTTCGTGCTTCATGGGTGCCAAGCCCACAAAGTCATCAAGGTAGCAGTGGACGAAGTGGCCGTTTTTTCTTAGGAGGTGTACTACCGCGTTAGTGGTCCTGGCGCACGCCATAGAGGAGGTGCGGCAGCCGAATGGTGGTGCCACGTCGGTGTAGTACTGGCCGTCTATGGCAATGCCAAGGAGGGGGGCCGAGAGAGGGCAGGCGCGGAGCTGTCTGTATGCCCTTGCTAGGTCGGCCCCCCATATGTAGCTGCCCCTCCCAATCCGGGCCACCTCGTCCGCTGCGTCCATGATGTTGGGTAAGGTGTAGGTGCAGGGGCGGCCCTGGTAGTGGCCCCTCTTGATGCCGGAGTTGACGCCGCCCCCCCCTGGGCCAGGCGAGGTCGACAATGACGCGCCTTTCTGGAGTGTTCTTTTTTGGGCGGGTCATGATTGGGCTGACCTGGTTCCAGGAGGAGAAGGGGGGTTTGTCGAAGGGGCCGAGGAGGGCTCCATGGCCCCTCTCAGTCTCAATGTACCTTCGTATGGCATCGAGCTGTACAGGATCACTAGTGTGGTTCGTTGCAGATGGTTAGGGTGTGGTGTGGTGTGGTGTGGTGGTGGGGGGGGGGGGGTGATTGTGTGTGATTGGGTGTGGAAAGCGGCGGTGGGGTATGGTTAGGGTGTGGTTGGGTGTGGTGGGGCATGAGGATGTGATAGGGTGTGCTAGGGTGTGCTGGGTGTGGCTGTGTGTGGTGGGGGTGTGGTAGGGCATGATTGGGTGTGGTGGGGCATGGAAGGGTGTGGTAGGGTTGGTCGGATGGGGTGTGGTGGGGTGTGGGTAAGGTGTGGTGGGATGGGATGGGGTGGGGTGGGAGGTGTTGGGGTGTGCTGGGGTGCAGTGGGGTGTGGTGGAGTGTGCTGGGCTGTGGTGGGGTGGGGTGGGGTGGGGTGGGGTGTAGTGGGTGGGGTGTGGTATGGTGTGGTGGGGTGTGGTGGGGTGTATGGGTGTGGAGTGGTGTGGTGTAGCGGGGTGTGGTATGGTGTGGTGGGGTGGGATGGGGTAGGGTGGGGGTGTTGCGGTGTGGTGGGGTGTGGTGGGGTGTGGTGGATTGTGGTGGGCTGTGCTGGAGTGTCGTGGGTGGGGTGTGGTGGGGTGGGGTGTGGTGGGGTGTGGTATGGTGTGCTATGATGCGCTGTGGGCGCTGTGGGCGTTGTGGGCGATGTGGGTGTCATAGGCGTTGTGGACGTTGTGGGGGCTGTGAGGGCTGTGCACTGGGCAATCTGAACCGTGACAGGGCGAGTAGACTGTATACAGAAGGCGACAATTAAACCTGCCTGGACAGACAGCATGTTCTTATGCTCTTGCTGTTATTACTGTTTCAAGCTTAATAATGCAGACACGGCCTACACTCACCAAATGCTCGCATTGACTTGGTCACTTCGGGGAATGCAACAGTATTGATTCAATATCGATTGTATGGTTGATTTCCAAAGCTCCAGTGTGTAAATTCAGTAGCATGTGGGGGGAATTGGTAGCTTTAATGGTGTAAATCGACTGTACCGACTCTTTTCTATGCTTCAGTATTTCAGTCCAGCAGAATTTCATTGCTGCTTTTTTGGATGTTGTTGTTTTGCTATATGTTTTTCTTCTTTCGGGATGTAGGAAGGAAAGGAGGAGATGGTACTGGTGAGGTCCTCACGTCCTAGCAACATCTACGGTTATATGAGGACGGTGCAACAGAAAGCCTTCTGGGGTTGTAAACAATGTTGCTGAAGTGGTTGCTCTGAAAATTGCTAAATATCAAACATAAACGGCTTTATTACAAAACTGCCATTTTGAAAGGTTGAGCAAAATTAGTTTCGATCACCTATCACCATGGCAACACGCTGAGACTATTGAAACACCGAGTTCAATACGGTGTAGGAAATAGTGACTTAATACACATGTATGTACACCAACTCATCCAGATATTTGTCGATGCCGCCGATCTGAACGCACGTGCGATGCTACACTTCGTACCAGCTCTCACAAAGGTGTGGGGGCCGTGTCGGCGACATAGTCGGCTGGCCAGCCGTATTCGAGGTAGTCGACTATCTCGCGGTCGTGGTAGTCAGCGAGCATCCTCCTCCATTCAGGGATGTTTAGTCCGGAGCCGACCGGTATCCTGGCACCCATGTAGTTGGGGACGGCCATCCGGCGAACGCGCATGTATGTGTCATGGTATTTCTTATGGTGTGCCCACTGGTCCTCGACTGGGTGGGGCCATATGGTGTCGAGGGTGTCACGGTACCGTGCCGGGGTGAGTAGCAGGTATTGTAGTCGGCTGCGTCGCTATCTCCAGTTCTGGGGGTGTGGTCAGTGACATCGGTGCTGGTGCTACTGACCCGAGGGCGCTTCACCTCATGGCAAGCCGGGCCAGGAGGGTGTGCGTCAGTGCTTCTGTCGTCATATGATTCACTTTCGTTACAGGTCAGGTGTGGGGTGTTAGTTCCATTTTTGTGTGGGGTGTCCCCCGTGAGTCCAAGCCGTGATGATGGGTAGGCTGGGGACCGAACCCTCAACCCTTCCTTATGTCCTTTGAGGTGTGGGTGGGTGGGTGAAAAGATGGTGGTGGAGTGGTCGGTTCGGGTGCTGGAGGAGTTGTGGCCGTGGAGGCAGTTGGGTTCGAAACGGGTCATGTGATGGTTCTGGCGGGAGTTTCAAGTTTGCTCCTCCTGTTGCTGGGCAGGTGGGTTCCAGGGCTCCTGGTAGGTGGCGCCACTGGGGTCGGGTTGGTTCGTTCGGATTACGGTAGGGGAGGGGGAGGGGGTCCGGTCGGGGCGTTTTTTGGTGCCCCGCCCCCCTCTCCGCCCCCCCTCCTCTCCGCCCTGTGAATTAGTCATGTTACGTTAACATGCACAATTCACTAAGGCGGAGGGAAATGGTAGGGTATAAGATGGATCTTTATTACTTCAGGTTTACAATGGGTTCACTTTCGTTACAGGTCAGGTGTGGGTTCACCAAGGCGGAGGGAAATGGTAGGGTATAAGATGGATCTTTATTACTTCAGGTTTACAGGGGTTCACTTTCGTTACAGGTCAGGTGTGGGGTGTTAGTTTCATTTTTGTGTGGGGTGTCCCCTGTGAGTCCAAGCCGTGATGATGGGTAGGCTGGGGACCGAACCCTCAACCAAATAGCATGGAGAGGGTTCGGGGGCCAGATATGATCTGTGCCCGGGGGACGTAGGAGTGGACGGAGGCTGAGGTCCACGACCCCAGCTCCATGATTTCTCCTAGAGATGCGCCCGATGCCGCACAGGCCTGGGCCCCTCCCCTCCTGAGGCTGTGGAGGGTGTAATGCATGGCCTCAGGATTTCCAGTTGCCGCAAGCCCCAGCCTGAGCCTGGCCAGAAGGGCTGCTGGGAGGAGGGGGCCCCCCCCGGAAGCCAGGAAGGCGGGGCCGAGGGGGCGTGGCCGTTGGTACGCTGCGTAGGCTACCCAAGCTGAGGCGGGGCAGTAGGGAGATCCGGGTATGCAGGGAACTAACACCCGGTATGCCTGACCCAGCCGCCACCTAGTCTTAGTGGTGCGAACGGTGATTGTGAGCCCGTCCCTAGCGAGGAGAGTGTGGCCCGGGTCATCACGAGTGCCCGTGTGCAGCAGGTTCCCCTGCCTGAGGAGGGTGTGGTACCCTATGAGGAGGGCTGCTGTGAGTACCCATGCTGTGGGGCCGGCTGTGGAGAGGTAGTGGATGGTTCCCCTTAGGTCTTGAGGGGTGAGGGGTGGGGCCTGGGTTGGCGTGTGTGTCGCGAGTCGCTGGACACCTCGCTTCATCAGGCTAACTGGGTATGTGTTGAATGCCGAGACGTCCCCTCCGAGCATCTGGACCCAGGTCTTGGCCCCGCTTAGGTAGTTGAGTACGGCCCCCGGTGTTGCTAGCGTCTCTTTGAGGTGTAGTATGTACGCTAGGAGGTCGTACTGTGTGGGGGCGAGGGGGTCGTTGCGTTGTCTTGCAGTGAAACCCAGGTATCGCCTCGCCTGGGCTGACTTGTTCTTCCAGGTCCCTGTGGTTAGCCCTGCGTAGTAGACCTGTAGAGCCATGACTAGGTTTATCGCCTCCAGGTGTGCGATGTTGCTGGTGCTGGTCCTGAGGTGGTCGGGGTATCGCTGTCTGTAGTAGTTTTTGGGTGAGTGTGCCCCACCCCCCGTGAGGGAGGAGTCGCACTCGATGACCCAGGGGAGCTTGGGGTCGCTTGGGAGGAGGACTATCCCGTTAGAGCGTTCTGCGAACTGGAGGAACCAGCGGATGTCGTCCTGTAGCTCACTGGGAACTTGGTGGTGCCCTGTAAAGGGGGCCTGCCTGAGGGCATCATGTATCCTCGCCATGAACCGCCTGGCAGGGGTGACACACTTGGCGACATGCTGGAGTTGGCCTACCAGCTTCTGTAGGTCTTTTCTGGTCGCGCGCCTGGGTGCCGTCCAGTTCTTGCACTCGGTGAGGACATCTGTGAGCTTTTCCTCTGGGATGGTGACCTGCATCTTCATGATGTCTATGTGGAATCCGAGCCACTCGATGACCTTGGTGGGTGGGGTGCACTTGGAGGGTGAGAGGGCGAGGCCGAGCCGGGCCGTTATATTGATGCAGTCGGTGTATGCCCTTTCGGCTTCGTGCTTCGTGGGTGCCACGCCCACAAAGTCATCAAGGTAGCAGTGGACGAAGTGGCCGTTCTTTCTTAGGAGGTGTACTACCGCGTTAGTGGTCCTGGTGCACGCCATAGAGGAGGTGCGGCAGCCGAATGGCGGTGCCACGTCGGTGTAGTACTGGCCGTCTATGGCAATGCCAAGGAGGGGGGCCGAGAGAGGGCAGGCGCGTAGCTGTCTGTATGCCCTTGCTAGGTCGGCCCCCCATATGTAGCTGCCCCTCCCAATCCGGGCCACCTCGTCCGCTGCGTCCATGATGTTGGGTAAGGTGTAGGTGCAGGGGCGGCCCTGGTAGTGGCCCCTCTTAATGCCGGAGTTGACGCTGCCCCCCCTGGGCCAGCTGAGGTCGACGATAATGCGCCTTTCTGCAGTGTTCTTTTTTGGGCGGGTCATGATTGGGCTGACCTGGTTCCAGGGGGAGAAGGGGGGTTTGTCGAAGGGGCCGAGGAGGGCTCCATGGCCCCTCTCGGTCTTGATGTACCTTCGTATGGCATCGAGCTGTGCAGGATCACTAGTGTGGTTCGTTGCAGATGGTGTGGGGGCCGTGTCGGCGGCATAGTCGGCTGGCCAGCCGTATTCGAGGTAGTCGACTATCTCGCGGTCGTGGTAGTCAGTGAGCATCCTCCTCCATTCAGGGATGTTTAGTCCGGAGGCGACCGGTATCCTGGCACCCATGTAGTTGGGGACAGCCGTCTGGCGAACGTGGATGTATGTGTCGTGATATTTCTTATGGTGCGTCCACTGGTCCTCGACTGGGTGGGGCCATATCGCGTCGAGGGTGTCACGGTACCGTGCGGGGGTGAGTAGCGGGAGAGTATTGTAGCCGGGTGCATCGCTATCTCCAGTTCTGGGGGCGTGGTCACTGACGTCGGTGCGGGTGCTACTGACCCGAGGGCGCTTCACCCCATGGCGAGCCGTGCCAGCAGGGTGTGCGTCAGTGCCTCTGTCGTCATATGCGGGGGCGTGTCCGGGGGTGGAGGGGGCGTGGTCGTGGCCGCCGCCCGTGCTGTGTGGGCGGGGCTTGTTTTGGTTGCTATGTCCTCCATCTTGTTTTGTGACGTCAGCAGGGGGGCGTGGTGGGCCGTTGGCTAGCGAGCGGCCGCGGGTGGTGTCACCACCCTGCCTGGTGGCGCCGCCTGTCGTGTTGCGGGCGTGTCTCGGGGGGCTGTCCGTGCAGCTGTCATCGCAGTCGGTGGCACAATCAGATCGGTGGCGCTTCCTGCTGTTGTGGTGTGTGATCCATGCCCTGCCGGCCCCGGTGCCGTCGCCGCCAGTGCCGTGGTCCCGACCTTGGCTGCTGGTGGGGCTGGATGAGCTAGTGGTGTCAGCGTCGTCGCCCGTAGTGAGGTCGGCGGCCGCGTTGCAGTCACTACAGTCTGATAGGTCGGCACAGATGCAGTTCTGGATGGTGACGGAGGGGCGGGGCCAGATGCCGCAACTAGGGTCACTGGGGCAGACACATTTGTAGTTAAGGGCTTGACATATGGTACAGGCTGTTTTATTGTGTTGGCTGCCGGAGGGTGTGGGTGGGGTGGCCCCGCCCACGCTGCTGCCGCTGCTGCTGTCGGCATCACAATTGCCGTTGTTGCAGTCGCTGCAGTCGGAGATGTCAACACAGACGCAGCTCATTACATCACGGTTTGGGGTGAGTGCGCGGTGGTCGCTGTGGGAGTGGTGTCCGGCAGGGCCCCTTGGGACTCCTGTGTCGCCGGGGGTGTGGCTGCTGGTGACGTCACCAGGGCCACTGATACATGTGATACAGTCGCCATAGTTTACAGAGTTATTGGTGGCAGTGTGGTTTAGAGGGGGGCGTTTCCTCCAGCCATCGCCAACATCACCGTCACAGTTGATACCGTCGTCATCGCTTGCACATTCACAACACACAATGTTAGGTTTAGTGGGGCGTTTCCTCCAGCCGGCACGTTGGTGGGCGATTTTTATTTCAGTGCCAGAGTCAGTATTAATGCTATCACGTACCGTGCGTTGCTCGCCGCTGGTGGTCTCAGCATCGTGTGACTCCTCGTCCGCGCTGGGGTGGGGCGGGGTGGAGCCACTTAGCAAAAACCCTGGGTGGGTTGTTGAGTTGCGGGGTCAGCGGAGGGGGTAGCTTTCTTGTCCATGAACCGTTTTTTTGTTCATGCACGCCCGTTCCTGGTGGGGGTTTGCTCGGTGATATTTGTTCGCACACCAGGCACATATGTGGACCCTGCGATCAGGGTTCTGGCCGTGGGAGGCCGCGAATCCGCAGTCGTTCCCCCAGTTCCAGAGGTGGCAGGGCTTGCCATCGGTCTCTCTGTTGAACTCGGGCTTGTTGTCGGCAGTAGTGGTGGTGCTGGGGGTATAGCTGTTTGTCTTCGTCCCGGTGCTGGCCGGGCGGGGGTTTTGCTTAGTGTGCAATCGTGTGCCGACAACACAGGCGTCCCTCTGCACGTCCTTTATTGCGTAGTGGTCAGCCCACCCATAGGGGAGGCGGCCATCATCTATCATGTCGAACACGTGCTCGGACCATTGTCTGCACGTGTTCCAGTCCCAGGTTGAGGCCATTGTTACTAGCTGGTGCTGGTGCTCCATCATGGGCGCCTTCCACACTTGTGGAATTGCTGCGTCCTTCCCCATCCTAAACAACGCCGCACAGTACTCGGGCCATGTTGCCTCACCGAGCCCCACCTTCTCTCGCTTAGAGCCGCGTATCACATAGAGGTGTGGTAGAAATTTTGGTTTACCTCGTTTACGGCCGAGTGCTGTCCCTGCTGCGAGGAGGATGTCATTGATAACTTCTGCTCGTTTGGTGTTGTGGATGGCGTAGTCGGGCGTGGCATGTTGTCCGTATCCCACTAGTATGTCCCGATCCTCCGTGTATGCGTCGTCAAAGTGTGTCGCATTGTAGGTGGCTGTGTGGGTCGGGGGTGGTGGGGGTCGCTGGTGAAGGCTGGCATCCACGCCCGTGACCGTTGGGGCCGGGGGGGGCGGCAGTTGGGCCGGGGCCGCGCTGACCTGGTTGAGCGCTCCAAGCCTGGCTAGACTGTCCGCCGCGTCACGTGCTAGTGCGCCTTGTTGTGTCACCCACGTGTTGGAGACCGTACTGGTATTGAGTCTCGCCTCCACGGTGGCGAGTATGTCTGTTTTTAGGTCCGTCTTGAGCTCTTTAATCTGGCTTGTCATGAGCGCCTGTATGGCCTCAAGGATGCCATCACCTATCCCGCTTCCTCCAGGTGCTGGCTGTGATTGTGGTTGTGACAGTGGTTGTGACAGCACGTAGCGAGCGTCTCCCGTTGCGCTCGCCATGTTTTGCGTATTATCCGTGTGCTCCATGACCTTAGTCCTGGGGCGCCCACGTCCCTTCGGGGGGTTATTAGTTTTCCTTGCTGCATTGCGTGCCGATTTGCATGGCGTCGGCATGTTTTCATTGCGTGGCGTTACGTTTCGT